>LD688930.1:5300297-5312372 GCA_003118335.3 Papilio memnon | reverse complement strand
TCTAACGGTGAAAGAATTTTTAAAATCGCCCCAATAGTTTTTGAGTTATTTCAATACATACAAAAATACAAATCTTTGCTCTTGTATGTATATTTTCGATTATAATTTTTATTTCAATTAGTGTAAAGTCGAAATTACCTTTTCGTTACGTATCATACTTCTTACTAATATTACTAATATTATAAATGCGAAAGTTTAGATAGATGTGTGTTATTGTTCCAGAAAGGATCAATGGATCTCGATGTAATTGACACATATGTAGAACATAGTCTGGAAGAACACATAGGCTTACTACGTTTTTTTAAATTCCGCGCAGACGGAGGTCGCGGGCGAAAGATAGTTTAATTATTTATAACCTAGTAGACTGTAAAATGTACAATTATAGGATTGATAACTATTAAATTAAATTATAATAACTATTTTGTTGTACATCAAAGAAATGTCATCCAGGTTATTTTTGAGGGCACAGTATAGTCTCAGTTGCCAGTTGCCGGTGTTACACACTTACATAATATTTCTGTGAATGAAACATGTTCCGTGTTGCTAAAGCCAGTGTAAACAAGGAAGCGAACACACAAACAAAATGAAGCGTACAACTTCATAGTCTTTGATCAAACTTGATAACTGGTTTGAAGTAATATAACAGAAAACTACGTAGAGACGAGTATTAATGATTTTATTAAAAATCCTACAGAACTGAAATGAACATCCGTTTTGCACAATCTATACTATACTAATATTATACTAAGGAAAGATTCGTTTTTATGTTTTTTATGTAACAGATGAACTCATAAACTACAGGACCGATTTCATAAATTCTTTCACCTTTAAAAAGCTATGTTAACACTGCGTAACATAGGCTATACTTTTACTGTATATTTTTTATAAATACAAATACATCGTTTATAATAAGAATTGCATCATAATAGTTTGGACCATGGTATAGTTGCAGTCGTGCATTAAAATCCAAGTCTATACTAATATTATAATGAACAAAGATTCGTATTTTTGTATGTATTGAAATAAATCAAAAACTACTAGGCCGATTTTAAAAATTCTTTCACCATTAAAAAACTACCTTATCAGTAACATAGGCTATGTTTTTCATCATTTTATTTTACGGGGACGAAGTCACGGGCAACAGCTAGTCTATCTATAATTGTATTATCATATCCTAGCACAAGGTGCGATTTTATTTTTTAAATTCCTTCTTATAGATATTAAAGAAAACGTAGCTACATAGATTATATCCATCCTTGAATCCTTGATGCTTACATCCTATACTCGTACATCGTTATCTGGGTGGGCTAAGGAATATACACTAAGCTTTAAGACCTATTTTACCACCCTATAAATTCAAGGAATTGTTTTCATAATGTATTTACATGGTTAGGGCCTAAATCTATTTAGATAAATATATACAGGGTTGGCTATCAGCTTAGTTTGTGACCCTCCTGTATATATAATATCATTTCTATTTGCTGTACAAAGACCCACGTTTCACGTTAGTGACCCACAAAAAACCCGTTGACGAATTTTTGTCATGTAATAACTTAATTGTATTCCAAGTAAAGGTTGTTAAGTCTCGGAATACAACACCGTGCTTATCGCCACACCAACATTGTCTACTGCGGTTGTTTTAATTACAAAGAAATTCGCATAGCGGAACCAAAATTAGGGCTCGCCCTCCTGCGATTCTATTTAGAGACAAGACAAGGACAAAATTTAGTGTTTTGGAGGCATTTTGGGCATTTCATTTTCCGCAATCAAGCAGTTCTCGCGAAAGTTGTCTGTTTTCAGCAGTATTTCCAAGAAGCGAGCGTATGACATTCTAAAAGCTTCCAACGAAGCTGCAATTCCTCTGGTGTTGTGGATATTGATGGGAGTAGATCATCATTTCGGTGTTCCCGCTGTTTGTATGCTCCCTCATCTAATACAAAAATAAATGAGAACTAAAACACTGCCAACATTTCAAATAGTTTATAATCAGAAGATAATAGTTTGGGCGGGTTTATAGTTAAATTTAAAGCTCATTAGATCCTATAAAATCACCACAAATAGTTCCATGTTGTTCATTAACTGGTCCAACATCACTTCACTAATGTCTATTGCGTAAAACATTTCACATATTTAAAACCATTAATTTCAGACACTCCAAACTTTAGGGCAAAATATCCGAACGAGACCATAAACTATTCAATTTATTTTACATCATTTGACAGATGTCAAAATTAGATTTGGATATCTGTACCACATGTTATCGCTTATTTTATTTTGAACTTTAAACGTACGTGTTATAGTTGAATTTCGAACGACAGTTTTAAAACATAGGTGGGCAGGAGTGCCCTGCAAAGATATTTAATCCAATAAAAATTATTGCTAGTAAAATGTAGTATTTAGTTGTTAAGTAGACAAAGCTTCGCTTGGTACAGAACTCATTGGAGTTAGTTCGTAAAGAATAATCTAATATTTACTTGAAGTATAAGAAATACTGGTTTTAGATATTAGCAAAATAGTCCTATTAAGGTTAAGGTAATTTCACATAAAGAAATAAAAACAATTCAATAAATTTTGCATTAATTTAAATTATGCTTAGTTTCAATTAAAACTCTTAACCACAGACAAGTTGCATTTTACGTTAAACGAACAATTTTAAAGAAACATTTTTCTCTTTTAACTATATTATTTATATTAATATATCACCGTATATTACTTTACTTTATATCACTATTTAAATACAAATACACACGTAAATATTACCACTTGATATATTTATTTGTAATATATTCTAAGGAGTTATTACTCTACCTATTGTATAACCAATAATGAACATTTAAAGGCATCGTCTAGACATCTAAAACATAAGGAATCGGGAAGTAAATTAGTACGGAAGACGTAGCTTCGAAAGTCCTTAAATCTGTCTTCTTAACACTCGATTAGCATAGAGAGCGAGCGAATATCGATATCGCGATGCGGAATCGATACGTGACGATAGTAAATCGATTATTCGCGATAGTAAGCGAGCAGTTGCCTTCCCGAACACGTCTCTCGCCCATTTACTGAATGCACTTAATTCTCTCCATCCCGTTGTAAACACGAAACGGTTCGGAATGACAAATGGAAAAAGGAAAGGGCCCGTTTAAAACGGCATTAAAATCGCAATTTGTATGAACGCGCTGCCTCGAAATGAGCCAATATTGTGTCCGGCCGAGGACGAAGTCGCTGCGCGTATGCGAATACAACACTACATGTGCGTACTGCAAAATTATAGTACAAAGGAAAACAACCTTTATTGTCTAAACAATAAGACTAAGTATTCATTTTTTTATTGTTATATTTAAGAGTGTAAGACCTGAAGGTGGCGCCATGGTCCAGTAAGACATTGCGTGACACGGACAGGCATTCTTTGACACTTGGTATGACACGCGATAATGGGCTTTATGGCTTAGGTGATTTGGGTTACAATGATGCGTGCTGGTCTGATAGCCGATTCGAATCGTATAGGCTATAAATTGTTTGTAAATATCTAACAACGTTATTAGATGTTACCCTAGAACTTGTATGCAGTGCGGTAACTCGTGAGTTATCAAACAGTTGTTTGGAGAATTTGCTATGAGATTGCTGACATTTTACCTATGCCCGTTTCACACTTGGCCAGTACAGTTGGATAGTTGCGCCGGCCACCGATTGTAAGGAGTCATTGGCTCCAGTTCCTGTTGACATTGTGCCAGTCGATTAACAGTCCAGTTATTAAGCGCTACTGACCAATTGATTATGACAAGTGTAATCCTCGCATAAGATTAGGGAGGGCAACAAAAATCTCTAGGTAATAAAAGCACCATCTTCTCGATATCTCCCTATGTCCACGTTAAATTAGGTTTTTTTATACTGCCAATGTGATGAGGCTACCTCTGTTTACCCCATTTATGTAGCTGTATGTAACGTTGAAGTATTGATATCGTTTTCCATCTGGGCCATGGCGCGCCGACGCCGCAAGTCTAGACGTCTTGGTTTATGCGTTGCGCGCGGAATCATTATCGAATCTTTTGCAATAACGCGTATTGTTAAATAATACGAAATAGTTATCATTAATGAGGATAGTACTCAGAGATATTTACTTCCAAGTTTAATTATCTTCTCTGTTAAGAAAGGGGGCTCTATTATACCCCCTTTATAGCTTTTACTCCCAAATAAAAAAAGGAACCGGTCCATTAGTTTTTGAGTTTATTATGTAGATACAAAATTCAGATTATTCCTCTTTTTAATATTAGTATATTCACCGCATATTTATCATAATTAATGTTAACATAATTTATTTATTCTTACAGATAACAGTGAGCTGCTATGAAGGAGAGGATATCATGTGAGTAAATGATTTAGGATTAATTAAATAAATTAATTTCAAAATTGATTGGTCCTTTTTTATTAATAATCCAGGTAAATGCGGTAACAGTAATTTTTCACAAATAGTCGTAAACATTTTGTAGAAAATAAATACTGTCAACAATGTCTAAAATGAGATCAAAAGAAACATTTCAAAATTATTGCAGGAATTTCTTTGTGTCGAGGAAATTTTTCTACATTTCCACGTTATACGTAAATATGGTTCATTAAATATTATTAATATTTACTCATTTATTATCTGTATGTTTTTAATCGTATTTTATTATTTATCGTGTCTATTAAATTATTTTAAATTACCATAAAGGTGTGATAAGTTAGTCAGTGATGGAACTGAATGGTTCTGTACAATAAAATAAATTAAATTGTAACATTCAAAAGTAATATTAAATTTCCCTGTATAATGTCGTTACAGTAAATGTATTCTACAGTTAGTGATATTTTTAATTAACTGAAAAACTTAGATGTTTTTATAGTGACAAATGAGCACGGGACCACATTCGCCAAAAACCGACGTCATAGCCGATAGACATCTGATTTGCAGATGCGTTTGACAATCCTTAATTTGACAGAAGACGGGGATGAGAGGGGGACGTACAGGAAAATAATGTGTACTCTTTCTTGGTGTCCCCTCCTCCGCTTAATGCAGAGAATCAAATGTATAATAGTAGATGTTTGTCCGCAAATTTAACCTACAATGCGTATGTCCCGTGTGACGTACGAAAACACGTCCATAAACACGTCTCTATTCTTCTATTTAATTCTATTTAAAACCCACGCTAAGGATCTCTAAATGTATTCGGTATTTTCATATTAAACATGATTTTTCGAAATAAATATCGCTTCAATACTAATGACAAATTACTGCCTTTGATCTTGTTATAATAAAATCATGTTATATAAATGTGAACCTTAACTTAAAGCAATAAGATTTAAAATCATTTAAACAATTTATAATACTCTAATTCTTTTCCTGGAAACAAGGGAATGTTTCTTGCAATAAATTTAACATAATTATGACAATCTTATTTAATTATGATAAAAAAATTTAAACAGGTTATAATTTTGATGTTAAATTTCAGTTATAAAAGAAAATAAATCGATAAATGTTAGTGAATAATATTCTATACTTATGATTATCTAATGAACTCTAATTTTTATCTTTTTTATTTCATAACTAGCTGCTGCTCGCGACTTCGCCCGCGTGAAATTAAAAAATATAGCCTATGTTACTCACGGATACCTTTCTACCGGTGAAAGAATTTTTAAAATCGGCCCAGTAGTTTTTGAGTTATTTCAATACATACAAAAATACAAATCTTTCCTCTTTATAATATTAGTATAGATAAATACATGAAGTTATTTATATCTGGAAATCGTACCCGCATACTTACACACGAAAGGCGTTCCCCGCCGTCACTGAGTTGTCACGGCTTCGCTATCTCTAGGAAATGTTCCTAATGTTGTATTTGTATTCTATTTGTTGTTAATTAATATATATTTTGTTATGTGTACGATCTTCCTTTTTACAGGTTAATATTATAGTTAACTAGCTTTCGCCCGCGACTCCATCCGCTTGGAATAAAAAAAAACAAAAGTGCGAAGCCTATGTGTTCTACCAGACTATCCTCTACATCTTTACCAAATTTCATCAAAATCCGTTCAGCAGTTTAGGCTACAAACTCTAACAAACATCCATCCATCTAAACTTTCACATTTGATTTTTAAGGTTATTGCAGTTCTACTATTACCGAAGACCTCGATGTTAGCGTAACATTGTATTTAAAAATCCGCTCGTTTTATTCCACTGGTGTGGCCACATAAAGCTCCGGTTGTCTAAGAGCGCGCGCACACCTTTGACTAAACTATCGCACAACTGTTTAGTCGCGCTTTCATTCTTATGACCTTATATGTTTGATTTTTAGTTGTGCAACTAAACAGTTGAATTGGCTGCGAAATAATTGACAATCGCACATGTGATAGTTTTGTGAAAAGTGTGCGTCCGCTCTAAGTGGAAACAAGCTCTTAATTGTACAAACCGCTTAAAAAAATTTACATACTGTAAAATCTTAACATTTTTCTCTAAGATTTTGGATGTCTTATTTACTGCTAAATGTGATGTCGACGGTTTGCGAGACGTTACTCTAATTTATGTCTGGGTTTATATTGATTTAGGGTGACAAGGTGTTATTTGTTATCCGGATTTAGGCAAAGATTTAGAATGACCAATGATACATCGGACAGTAGGTTGAAATTCAAGTAAGGTGACCAAAAAGTTACGGGATAACATGATATTGACATAATAACCTAAATTTTCCTAGATTAGATTATATGAAAGGAAAATTGAAATATTTTTTCTTAGTTAATCTAAGTAGGACTTAAAGGGTTTTTTTTTTGTTTAATTTTACTTGTTATTTTGATTTATTTTGTCTTTATTTTGTTATTTGTGTGGTCACAGTAGTAAGTAAAACGCAAAACATTCCACACCTAATCCACAAGTTTACGATCGTTGGGCGTATTGTAACGTTCCTGATATTCGTGTATCGTTTGATCTTTATTTGTATAGTAATAAATATTAAAATCGCATGTAATTTATTTTGTTAACTAGAAATAAAGGTTTAATAGGAATTGTGTCAAAAGATCATTCCTATTTCAGAAGTATTGTTTTCGATATTATTCAGAGGAACGACCGTAGACGTGAGAATTTATTTTTGGACGCAAACTCTACATATTTGAGGGCGGTTGTATTTGACGTGAAATATTTCTTTTGTCTAAACCGTAATGAGTTTTTTTTATTGAATTTAGTACTATTAGAAGGGGATATTTTTTTTTTAAATAATCCGAATAGATTAGTTATAGGTTAGCTGTTGCTAGCGACTTCGTCCGCGTGAAATAAGAAAAAAATATGTCACTCACAGATAAATTACCTTTCTAACGGTGAAAGATTTTTTTAAATCGGCCCAGTAGTTTTTGAGTTATTTCAATACATACAAAAATACAAATATTTCCTCTTTATATAATAATATTAGTATACATTGTTTTTAGTTGCAACTAACATTATTAGGAGCTGGCGCACACTTGAAACTAAACTATCGCACAACTATTTAGTCGCGTTTTCTTTGAGCTTATATGGAGGTGCGCACAGCTGGATTTTTATTTGTGCAACTAAACAGTTGAATTGGCTGCGAGACAATCGACAATCGCACAACTGTTGTGCAATGGTAACTAAAAATCGAGTATTGTGCGCACCCTCCATATAAGCTCATAGGAATCAAAGCGAGACTAAATTGTTGTGCGATAGTTTAGTTAAAGGTGTGCGGCCGCTCTTAAAAACTTACTAACCACTTATTTTCTCATGTGAGTATTATTAAAATAATCAAAGTTGTTAAATATGTGATAAATAACTTACGTCGTTGCAGTTACCTGATCGCAGAACACAAATTGGTGATTCGCATTGATAAAGTCACTTATAAAATAATTAAGATATCAGATTTACTTTTAAATTATAATGTCAATGGATCAGGTCACCTGAGTCAATGTTCAATATACTTTTTATAAAGTTGACATTCTAAAATAAATAGTGAATATTTTAATTTCCTTTTAAATTTTTACATTAGCAGCAAACGATTATCACTGAAGTGTGAAACAATAAATGCAAATTAAAACACTAGCTATTCCCGTGCTGCTTCATCCGCATAAAATTATAAAAACTTTATTTTATTGT
This sequence comes from Papilio memnon, assembly GCA_003118335.3. Taxonomy (NCBI): domain Eukaryota; kingdom Metazoa; phylum Arthropoda; class Insecta; order Lepidoptera; family Papilionidae; genus Papilio; species Papilio memnon. Next base: position 5,304,247 of record LD688930.1, on the reverse strand, counting down.
TTACATTTGTCAAATTCTTTTCTTAATTACAAATGTTAAAATACAAATTACCGTACCATGGCAATATTGCTTCCTTGATGTTGGCAGCTTGTACTGTATGGTCTCTTTCCCGTATGAAGATTTTTTCCAACTTATTTACCCCTAATTTTAATAACGTGAAAATATGTAGCCTAAAGCGTCACGTAAGTGTATTAAAGAAATAATTATTCAAAAATATGCTGTAATTGCTGACATCTTAGGCAACAAAGAAGTATGTGTTTACGCTTTATTATATTAGTATAGATTTAAGTCTTAACTATATTAACTATACATATTTAAAAAGTGGACTAAATATAAGACAAATATAACACATAGGCTGCTTAATAAGTTATCACTAAACGTTAAATTCACATTAAGTATTAAATGAAAAACACGAGACGAATAAAGCTTTTGCCAAATTAAGTTTAATTTAGATTGACACATAAACGCTTATGTAAATCGATCTTAACATTTTGTCCAACAGTCATAATAATATAATATTCAACGAGGCTATTAATTATGAAATATGAATTGTCATAAAACGAGTTTCACACGAGGGCAACGTAAGGCATTGACTAAGTAGTAATCCAAATGCTAGAACGTTAGAACGATACTGTTCTGTCTAGGCGTTGTACATTCAACCAATATCAGTATGCAATGTTGTACGGTACCCTCGTGTGAAAATTCTATAATGGAGTTTAGCGGCGCCGGTCACTACGAGCGGACAGGATCTGTGTCGGCGCCGACTATTTTATTATCTAATTAATTAAAATATTATGTAAATTTTTACAAACCATAAACCAGGTTACTAGGTAATGTATAATTGTGTTTGCGTATCGTTTGGTTTGCGTTTTTGTTCCTATTGGAAGTTAAATTATGATTTGCCTTTTTCTCTTGATTATCTTCTGTCTATGGCTCTTTCTAGTCATCTGTAATCGGCCTTGCTTGTTCTAAGTCTCCAGACAGCACGATTCTTGTAGGCTTGTTCATCAAGGTCGATTTATTTCAAATCCCTTTGCATCGTCATCAGCTATTCAGTCTTCCGCGATTATGCGTCGTTGTTTAGCATATTTAGGGCCTGGACTATGTAATCAGGTCGCCTCTGATTATTATCAAGATTAATTATTATAAGTCCGACAACTGTAGCCCTTATAATCTTGGGAAGACTCCAATCAAATAACCTTACACTTTAAAATCGATAATTAAGTGTTCTTGATGCATTCATGTCTAAAACTTAGTAAAAGCTTATTCAAACGTAGAGCTAGACTTTCTACTTTAGTCTATCATCATCAATTCTCAAGCCCTACAAAGTAATGTAATAAACTACACTACCTAAATGGACATAAGAAATTGTCTAAGTTTTAGCATCCAATACAAGACAAACTGTGCTGAAGAGAAATCTAATTAGGAAAATCTATTTTAGTACTTTCCAGACTAACTGAGTAATTTAACTGATAAACGTATATACTTAAGTAATCTCAATATATTACAAGTATTTAAAATAAATAAAAAAATAAAAGATTTCTTAGCGCCGGCGCACACCTTTGACTATACTAGCACAAGTGTTTAGTCTCGCTTTGGTTCCTATGAGCTTATGGAGGTCCGCACACTACTCGATTTTCAATTTTGCTTAAATCAGTTGAATTGGTTGCGAAACAATCGACAATCGTCAATCGCACAACAGTTGTGCAATTAGTCAAAGGTAACTCTTACTATAACCATAAAGCAAAATGTAATCTATTAAAAAAGAGAATAATATTTACAGTAAAAAATGCAAAAAACATCGATTCAATTTTCAATAAGAAACCATTCACTATATTTTTTCTATTAAAATACATTGTTTATATGGGAATGTATCAATAATTTACATAATAATATAGGATCGCGTTATCTGATGACATTTGTTAATTAAATAAAAACTTGTCAAACAAGATGTTGGTTTTATTTAGGTCTTTTATTTTATATCAAATTGTCAATAATACTACTATATTATTAGTATGGCTTTTACAAAATGTAGGAAACATTGTAGAAGACGTTATTTGTATTACAAATCTCACGGCAATGGAGATCTACGTTAAAGTCAATAGGTATATCATAGAGCAGGCACATACTTTTAACTAAACTATCGCACAACTGTAGCGTGATTGTCGATTGTTTCGCAACCAATTCAACTGTTTAGTGTGTGGTGCGCTCGCCGCCATAAAAGCTCATAGGAATCAAAGCGAGATTAAACAGTTGTGCGATAGTTTAGTCAAAGGTGTGAGGGCTCTTGTTCGAAAAAGAACGTTTTGATCGCCAACATCCGAAGTAACGATTAAGTTTTTCCCGCAAATCGATACAAAACTAAACAAGATTACTCGTATATAAAACGCTTAACAAACACGCAATCAGATTGTTACAGAGTTATAAATTCGAAAGAATAATCGATACCGATTGAGATATCAGAAAATTTCGGGTATGAATGTACAATTGAAAATCACCTTTAAAACTATTTCATTAAGGTTTATCTTATAAATCTAGTTATGGAAATTGTTCACCTTTATCCATAGCCGACTGTACAGTTGAAAAGTTTAAACGATTCACAGCTATATTGTAATGGAATAAGATTTCTTTTTTAAATTCCTCGGGTTCAGTCTGTCCGGCAAGGCGGTCTCACACATCGTGATCGCAAAAGAACACTGCAATCATAAATTGCTGGACCAATAGTTAGTTTGCATAGCCTCGGGATAATCGGGAGGAATGAACCCTTAAAAGACCTTCTGCGTCTGCTTTTAGGAACATTTTATTTTAATTTTTAATATTAAATTAGATTTGATTGAACAGCAAGGGATATGGAATTTTAAAACAATTTTTTTATAATATGTATAACTAAACTATCGCACAACTGTTTAGTCTCGCTTTGATTCCCATTAGCTTATGTGGAGCTGCGCACTACTCGAATTTTAGTTGTGCAACTAAATAGTTGAATTGGCTGCGAAACAATCGACAATATTCTATACTCTTAAAGTCTAGATAAGCTCAAATCAAAATACTTTTTCGTAAGAATGTTAATATAAATTATAGTCGACTACCATTTGATCGCGACTTCCTCCGCACGGAACTAAAAAAAATTGCAACAATGCCTATGTTACTAAATGATAATGTAATGGCAAAAGATTTTCTGAATCGGTCCTGTATTTATTGAGTGTTTGCGTTACAAAAAATCAAATTATTCCTCTTTTACTTTTATTAGTTGTAAGACTAAAGTGTGTGTCGATTCTAGTTAATTGATGACGTCATCTTCAAACATTTCATCAATCAGTTGACAAACTAGCATTCCATAGCCCGTTTTCATTCAACTCTGTTATCGGTCACAAATGAATTGCTCGAAAATTAGTTAATTAATAGCAACATCGGTTCGTTGACTTCTCCATATCTATACAATTTGTTGGGCGCATGGTGAGCTGGGTTTATCTTGCCAATAAAATTGTCGTAAAACTCGACACTAGGGGGCGACACGCGTTTATGTTCTTAGTGTCACAACTGGCTACGATCCGATATGCACTTGCTTTTATGTCCTTTGAAGTACTGTAATTTTCTATAATTTCTCTTACATATAGTGGATCCAGGACACACCTGGATTCACCGAAATAGGGTATCGACCGCTGACCATAAACATCTGCAATTGCAGATGCATTGCCATTACTTGAAGGTGGAAAGGACATACGTCAAGAGGACATTTCCCCTTACTTATGCTTCCTTTCCTCTGCCAAATTCACTTTCGTATAAGAGAAGGAAGGGGTTTAAAATTAGACGTCCCGCACACTCATATTTATGACGCATATTTTGTCTCTATGCTCAATCTATACTATTATATATAATAAGGAAAGATTTGTATTTTTGTATGTATTGAAATAACTCAAAAACTACTGGGCCGATTTTAAAAATTCTTT
>LD688930.1:5258208-5275962 GCA_003118335.3 Papilio memnon | reverse complement strand
TAATTTGGTAAATATAGTATTTGTTCTTTCCTTGTCTAACTTCGTGTTATATTTTACCGCGTGCTAAATTATCTTTTGCTCGTCATAAAAGTCCTCAGTTACAATAGGGGATTATTATTGCTTTCCTTTGGTCATCATAATCCTTTATGCACTGACCTCATTGCGGTCAGCCTTTGTGTTACCTGCCCCCCCCCCATCACCTACATCCGTCCAATTCTAAGAAAACAATAACCAAAGGGCGAAACGTAAATTCCGAGAAAATTCCGAGGAATTTAAATACCATTGTGTTTGATCGAAAAAAATGAGTTTTAGTTTATTGGTGTGTGAGAACAATTCTTCTTTTCGTTTACTTATTTTGAGGTTCGCCGCCTCTATCAAATTCTTATATCTATGTTTTGAATGTGTTTTATGTAACTGCTATTCTGTGCCTTATGGTATAGAACTTTAATTTTAAACTAATAGTGAACTAGACCAGAAATCTGAAATACAATTTCCTTTATTTTTGGGAAAAACTAATTAACTCTCATTGAAAAACATCTCAAATTTTTATATATTTTAATAGAGTTCTCACATTTACATAGCAATTTATTGAAGGAAAACTAACATATTAATCTACAATCAACATACATGTATTTTTACTAAAGAAGTTTTTATCAAATGTAATGCTGTCTCTTTCATTCTATATGAAGAAAGAGACAACAATGGGAACTCACAATATCGCCTACGGCAAAGTAATAGTCTTAACGTTATTAATAATCACGACTGATCGTGGTAGTGGATTATTAATAGGAAGTCATAATTAAAAATTGCGTCCCTTTTGACATTTATTAATTTCCTTATTTCCTCTATACAAAGCTTAAATTATACGGTGCTTAAAAATATTGTTAAACTAGCGTTCGCCCGCGATTCCGTCCGCGTGGAATTAAAACAAAAGTGAGTAGCCTATGTATTCTTCCAGATCTACATCTATACCAAATTTCATCGAAATCCGTTCAGCAGTTTAGGCTACAAACTCTAACAAACATCCATCCATCTAAACAATCACATTTATGATATACTAGCTTTCGCCCGCGACTCCGTCCGCGTGGAATTAAAAAAAACAAAAGTGAGTATCCTATGTGTTCTTCCAGACGATTCTCTACATCTATACCAAAGTTCATCGAAATCCGTTCAGCCGTTTAGGTTACAAACTCTAACAAAAATCCATCCATCCATCCATCTAAACTTTCGCATTTATGATATTAGTAAGAAGTAAGAAGTATGATTAAATATTAGGCAGTTTCTGTTACTGTTATTAAACGATTTCTTAGTGAATGTATTATAATTAAGTTAGAAGATGGGAATTTCTTATAGTTTTTACAAGATCCTTTGAAATATAAATAAATGTTGACAATTATAATCTTGGTTGTCAGATTAGAGCGGGCGCACATCTTTGACTTAACTACCGCACAACTGTTCTGCGATTGTCGATTGTTTCGCAGCCAATTCAACTGTTTAGTTGCACAACTAAAAATCGAGTGTGCACCTCCATATTAGCTCATAGGAATAGAAGCGCGACTAAACAGTCGTGCGATAGTATAGTCAAAGGCGTTTCTAACAAAACACAAATATAAGTAATATTACAAAGTACGTGATTTAATATGTTTGTAAGGTGAATCACTGATTACCCCAAAAGTACCGTTGAGAAAGGATGAAGGCATATTCATTTAGATAACTAACGGATGTCGGACTGGAGTTAAATTATTTAGATAAAAACAAAAGAATTACGTATAACCGTATACAAAACCGTGTGTTTCCATTGCCGAGACATTCTTACTAAAACATATGTCTGTCTTTATCGTTCTATTGAAATAAATTGAGATAACTATAGTTTGTTGTATAGCTAGTGATGTAACTGTGAAGACTAGACAATAATAATAACACATTTGAGGCAGTTTTAAATGGAATAGAAAGTCAAGTTATGTGTATGTAGAACAGAAATAATGTTTTATTAACTAGCAATTATTAAACATACTACAGTATGCCTGCGACTTCCTCTACACCTCATCAAACTAAAGATTAAAAATGCCTTTATGCTCTTTAAGAATACGTTCCATGTCTACGCCTGATTTCAAGATTCCAGCCATTCTGGAGATAATAAACATCTATCCATCCACATTAATATTCCCATTTATAATGATAAGTTTTATTTTATTTACTTTATCAATAAAATTTTTACTATAATACTACACTCCGTAGAAGGATAACATATCAAATCTAATCTATATAAAAAAAAACTAAATTTCTCGTAACAAACACACTTATCATATCCAATACAATCAGTAACACATGAAACTTTTGTCAATAGAAAGGGGAAAAAAGTTGCAAATTGTCTTGCAGTGTTGCCTGGCGTCAGGACCACATACCCTCACGCTATTGTCGCCTGATGTGACTGGTGATAAGGGAAATATTTGCATGCATTGTTCGAAGTGCGACCGACTGTGCATTGTCTATTTTTCGACAGAACATGACACGTCTTTGATAGGGTCTGAATAAACAAATGAATGTTAAGGCGCCGAATGCAAAAAATTATCAGTCATAGGAATATATTAGGGCCGGGCGCAAACGTTTGACTAAACTATCGCACAACTGTTGTACGATTGTCGATTGTTTCGCAGCCTTCAACTGTTTAGTAGCACAACTGAAAATCGAGTTGTGCGCACCTACATATAAGCTCATAGGAATCAAAGCGAGATTAAGTTGTGCGATAGTTTAGTCAAAGGTGTGCGCGCTCTCTAAATTAAATAATTAAATGACTTTTAAAATATAGAGATGTTCAATACGTCTGTATGTTTTTATATTCCGAAAATTGTATTATAATTCCCTTATCGTTTCGTCTTAGATAATTCACCGATTCAGTGTTAGATTTAACCGAGATTAGATTTTCTGTAGGTTTAATACACAAAAGCGGTTTACTTTTGCTTTAAAAATCTCTTTATTGTTAACTGAACTCATGTATTTCTTAATTAATGTCACCAAAGAGTGAGTTAGATATTATATAAGTATGTAAAATGGGTACATTCGGTAAATATGGGTGGGAGAAAACACTTAAAGTGTCGCATTTGATTAATGACAACGAATAAAACAATTAGCTACAAAAGAGAATAATTTAAACACCGATCAGTGTTAATTTTTACTTTAGTGAAGATGAATTACAACCACTTAAAAAATTTTTATACTTGGTTTACATCTGGCCAGTAGCACAAGCCTGGTATGAACCGCTAGTTAGTGCATTTTACATCAAACTAGCTGTTCCCGTGCGACTTCATCTGCGTAAAATTATAAAAACTTTTTGACCGACTTCCCAAAAGAAGGAGGTACTCAAGTCGTCTGTATATTTTTTTTTATGTGTTTTACGGTATAACTCCGCCGCTAGTGGACCGATTTTGAAAATTCTTTTTTTATCCGAAAGGTAGTTCTCGCAGGTGGGTCCCATTTTTTTTTTTAATTTTTGTATTGCTTACATTTGACAAATTATCAATTGCAAATGTCAAAATGACATGACATGATCACAAACCATGGCAATATTGCTTCCTTGATGTTGGCAGCAACTTATGGTCTCTTTCCCGCATTAGGGTTTTTATCTAAAATATTTACCCCTTAAGTTTAATGGCGTGAGAATATATAGCCTAAAGCGTGACGTTATTGTAGGGCTTTTTATTAAAAGAAGAATTATTCAAAAATATGCTGTAATTGCTGACATCTTAGACCACAAGGAAGTGTGTGTTTATGCTTTATTATATTAGTATAGAAGTATAGATGTATTCCAGTGTTGGTTTCGAGTACTACTTTACTTTACTGGAATAATCCAAACCTAGTTACTGATATTTCATGTATCGTTATTATTTAATTGCAACTTGTATATCCGCAGACTTCTGTGTATATATACTTTGAAGTTTGAAAACTAACATACCTTATGGTTTAAATCAACTGGACATGATCGAAATTAACTTGTCTAGTTACATTTGCTGGTTATCTCGGTTTGACAGCGATTGAACGGTCACAGAGTGTCAAAAGTGGTCCGTCCTCGTTTAGTGTAAGTCATCAAAGAGAACCGCTCTGTTAAAAATGGGCCAAACTACTATTACAGGATAAAAGTAAATTGGATTGAACACTGTGCTTTTGATTCATGCATTAAATGCTTCGCTATGTTTTAATGATAACTGAGACATTATTAAATTACTAACTTTCGACTGCGACTCCGTCCGAGTGGAACAAAAGAAACAAAGTAAGTATTCTATGTGTTCTTCCAGAGTAAGCTCTATATCTATGCTAAATCTCATCGGAATTCGTTCAACAATTTAGGCTACAAACTCTAACAAACATCCATCCATCTAAACTTTCGCATTTATAATATTAGTAAGATTCAGACGAAAGCAGACTGTTTTATCATATTTCTGTTGCATTTAAATTATAATTCTAGACAAAATGGCGGATAACATAAATCCATAAATCTGTCAGATATAGTTGGTTACAGTAGTACGTAATACAATTATGGTAGAAGATTTGTCGATTCTGATATCAGAGGTCAGAGGTTTGAGAATAATTACATCTGTTTTGAATAAGGAGAGGTAACTTGAATGCACGTAAATGATCTCCTGATATAGTCCTGTAAGGTTGGGCACACACTAGAGTGGAGTTAATAATTAATTACTAGCTTTCGCCCGCGACTCCGTCCGCGGGGAACTAAAAAAACAAAAATAGTCTATGTGTTCTTCCATACTATCCTCTACATCTATGCCAAATTTAATCGAGATCCGTTCAACAGTATAGACTGCAAACTCTAACAAACATTCGTCCATCCATCCATTCATCCATCTAAACTTTCGCATTTATAATATTAGTAAGTAGATTAATCTTTCGTATTAAATTGGATAAGAGACTGCAAGAACTCCTTTTAACTACCATATTTGCCTCTTAGTGATCTTATCTCTTAACTAAGACAATATTTTAAAAAATTGATTATCTATTTCTCTTGATTACGAGAATACTTTTTTTTTTTAAATATTAATAGTCAACATTCCAACCCTAAAATAAAAAAAAATCTGATAATCCTAGTGTGTAATCATCCTTAATCGTGTTTTACTAGATTTGGTAATATTTAGCAATAACGCGGATTGTGCCACAAATCTACAATTATTGTCATAAAACTCGGAATACAAACTAAAGGCGCTTATTTCATGCACAAGTTCTCGGGCATCGTAAAAATCTCCTTTGTACACAAACAATAGAAAAACCATTAAACGTAACAATGCATATTTTGAAATACAAGTAAAATATGACATCTAAAGCGACAGCCGAGCAAGCGTCGCGTCTGTAGTAAATGATCTTTTACACATTCCCGAAAAGTCAGCATTATTTGTTATTTCAATTTGAATTCTATGCATTTGCAATAAGGTTGAATTTCTTTTATATGTACATTATTGGATGGTACTTTAGTAATTCTCATAGATTCGAGCTGGCGCCTCTGAGAGTCCTTGAGTTGGTGCAATACTTGAGGGTCACTTGTTGTGAAAAAGGTTGACTATTGAGCAAAAGGGTATTTTATCTGTATTGACCCTCGCAAATGGCACGCATTTTGTTCTTAAGACATGGACAATAAACATGTCTAGACAGAGGTAGGAAACATTTTTAATGTATCTAATTAGAAACGGCATAAAATATATCTATGATATTTTATCTACCACATAAACCTACATAAAGGCATAGAGAAAAATTTAAAAAATCCGTACAAACAGCATCTAAAGAATTGTATTGTAAAATGCATAATAGATTTACAACTAGCGACCGCCTTCGTATGGGTCCAATGTTGATATGAAAATGTGTTACAGCACAATAGAAACCTCTAAAATTGACAATATTTCTCTAATATTATATTATTCTAGTATTATACTTATAAACCTTCTCCTTGAATCACTCTATCTATCTATTTATCCAAGTGAAAATAAAAAATATTTCCTATGTCACGTAGCTTTCTAATGGTGAAAGAATTGAAATCGGTCCAGTGGGTTTTGAGTTATTTCAATACATACAAAAATACAAATCTTTCCTCTTTATAATATTAGTATAGACAGTGATAGTCAATCAGCTACGGTTTGATGGAAACGCCTAACAATACGTCAATTAAAATGCGCTTTTAAAGTAAAACCTTTCAAATAGTATGACGAACTCGCACCATAAAAACATTGTTTAGCAACGCCATTCGAAAGGGAACCAAACTTTACTGCTATCAATAATAACAACAAACCTATGGCGCCACACTCCGTATGCAAACAAACTCGAGTTTTAAACAAATTTAAATTTTATTCCATAAAAGGTTAAGTCCAAAATTCCGTATCACAAACCCTCACAAAACGTAGATTACGCAACACTGTATAACAAAAGAAACCATGTGTAAACATTCTGATAGCTTTCCCATAAGAGATGTACGACTTTTTTATTTAATAATCGTTTATCGTGCGCCCGGTGACGTGTCCATTGCGTGTATACAAACACTTAATGAGGCGAAAAATCAAAGAGAACAAGCGATGGTCGACGCCCACGTAAATTCCATCGTGTTGCAAGTGAGAACGGACGATTTACGGTATTAGTTTATTCAGTGATACCGTATTGATAAAGTGATTGTATTTTCTTGACATAACTAGATCGCTCTCTCAATAACATAAAAAATAATCACAAGACTTTATTTTAAAATTCTTATTAGAATAATTTCCAATCTATACTTATCTATACTAATATAATGAAGCGTAAACACACACTTCTTTGTTGCCTAAGATGTCAGCAATTACAGCATATTTTTGAATAATTCTTTTATTAATAAAAAGCCCTACACTTACGTCACGCTTTAGGCTATATATTTTCACGCCATTAAACTTAGGGGGTAAATATTTTGGATAAAAACCCTAATGTGGGAAAGAGACCATAAGTTGCTGCCAACATCAAGGAAGCAAGATTGCCATGGTTTGTTATCATGTCATGTCATTTTGACATTTGCAATTGATAATTTGACAAATGTAAGTAAACAATGAAATAAAGTTTTTATAATTTCACGCGGATGAAGCCGCACGGGAACAGCTAGTATAAGTATAATGGATTCAATAGAAATGAGAAATTATAACAACCGTATCTAAGACGAGTCCACTGAAAACAGACGTGTTTGTATCGACAATTTAAACAATAAGAGCGCGCACACGGTCGACTAAACTATCGCACGACTGTTCAGTCGCGCTTTGATTCCTATGAGCTTATATGGAGGTACACACTACTCGATTTTGTTGTGCAACTAAACAGTTGAATTGGCTGCAAAACAATCGACAATCGCACAACAGTGGTGCGATAATTAAATGACATTGCCGATGAAATGTGCTAATTCAATTGACTATTTCTATCATTTAATCAATTTCATTCACAGATTATTTCCTTAAAACATTACAGTAAACTCTATAGCAAAATCGTGAAACAGACATCTGAATACACGATTAACATAAATTAGAACCTTAAACACATAGTTATATAGTCAGCAATCGTCTAACAAGCATAATAAAGGAGGTCGTACTGCCAACGCATGCAAACTGCTAAAACCTTAAGCCCTGATTCCCAGCAGTGAAATAGAAATGACCTGAGATAGCGCGATAATGGCAATTAACCCCGGCTTACACGAGACTGCTCCCTACTCGCCTTCCTACTAACAGCGACCATGATTTTTAAAATTCAGGGACATTCCCGAAAATGGATTAAGAATGTCTCGACATCGTTCACTTCAGTATAGTAGTAATATCAGGTAGATTGGTCTATTTGTCATTTGCCACCATGTTCTAAAAAAAATGATTTACTCTTGCCTGAAATTTATATTTATTTTTGTGCAATACTTATAGTATTGTTTATAGTTGTAACTTTTAGATCCTAAAAATAAACATTTCCTGGGTACCCTACAGTCCAGTTTGGTATAGAATCGTCGAAATATTTTCATAAACACGAGCGCGTAGTCTACAGATAGAGGGGGTCTGATAGTGGACGCCGGGACGCGGGTCGCGGGGATGCGGTTGTGCAATGAACGCCGCTATCGGCACATCTGATAACGATGAAGTTCTTCGAAGCCAATCAGCGGGAAAGTTGTTGCATTTGGCAATGACGTTTTGAATAGCTAAAAACGATAAACTTTTTGACCAAACTGCATAATGATAATGAATTTTTAAATTTAATAGTTTTTAAGGTAAGAAATTATAGAACAACAGGGTTGCAAATACGTGAACAATCGATAAAAATCAATCGCTTGAACGCAATCGCAAGTAACACTGAAATGTCAGTAGACGATAGGCGGCATTTCGTCACTTAAGAGGTTAAGTTTTAAGACTACGTATTGTGAGATCACAGATAACCTATCAAGAAATCTAAATATCAAATCGTATCTCTTACTTGCCGATTTCCATTGACGATATAGCAACAAACAGCTGTCTCATTTTATTTTTAAGAATTGAGTGAGAGGTCAATGTTTTTTTCAAATTACACTTAATTTTATTAATGTCAGGAATTATATCCTAAAATATTTTAATAAAAATAAATAATCTCAATTTCTGGTCACCCTACTAGACGTGAACATTTCGCGAAACATTGATAACTCCTTTATTTCCTAATGCATAGAATGACACGCACCTACAGCCTGCAGTACCAGTGGTTCTCTGTTGACTTGAGTGAAATTCAAAGCGTAAACACAATTCGAAGTTGTTAAGCCGTAGTCAGCCTTTGGAGACATGTCCACGCGATATATTACACTTATTAGGACCGTGATAAATTGTTTTCGACCCTTTGTTAAGCCCACAGACGGCTTAAGTTTGCGGATTGTTAAATAAATAATTTATTTAAAAGTCTCTTTACACATTTTTCAGGGAATTACTGATTTTATTGTAACAGACGTATTTATAAACATTTTAGTTGACACTAGCTTTGGCCCGCGACTCCGTCCGCGTGGAATAAAAAAAATTCTTCCAGACTATCCTCTACATATATGCCGAATTTCATCGAGATCCGTCCAGCAGTTTAGGCTACAAACTCTATCAAACATCCATCCATCCATCTAAACTTTCGCATTTATAATATTAGTATGAAGTATGATTAGTTCGTCATCGGCTTAGTAAATCCAAAGTCAACCAACATAAAAACATCGAGGAACTCCGTGATCCGTGTACACGCATAATGCTCAGTTCCCACGCTAATGTCCGTACAATACGCGTGTTTGCCGCGGCTTGACTCGCGATGTCACGCAGTCCCTGTGTCCGCTTGTTTGTCACTTTGTCTCTATTTGCAAAGTCCACACTAGTGTAATGCAAGTTACACACGATGGTAGAATCCGAACTGTTCAAATAAAACCTTGTTTAAATCCCTCCATCACTGACATACCCTAGTGTGTTACTGGCGTTACTCATCAAGTATGCTGTTAGAAAGAACACATGTTAACTTCGACTTTATACCGGAATGTTAGAGTTGAAATTCGTTTGTGAATGTATTGTTTGCATTATAAGTTTACATGGGTTATCCGCAGTGTCTTAGGGTTGACAATGACGTATTTTATTTGTCGCGCTGAGCCACAATTCAGCTAATGGATCCAATGATATTTGCCCAACCATGTATCAACATATCTGAACTTTCTATTGGAATTTATGTTTTATATTTGTGATTCTATTTGCCTATTCCATATTTTACTTCTCTAGTTGTAGGGTTCAATTCATTTGGCTTTATCAAATTAATTTTAATTTATTCTTTTTGTCAACCTTACTACTTACGATCTGAATTCTGTTTGTATTTGGATCATTTGCAGCTTGGAATTGTCGTAGTTGGCGAGGCGCTAACCAACGCAGCCAAAGCTTGGACGTGTTTACGGAACGTATTCACATGTAACCCTTATTCCACTGGCCAGATTAACAACACGTTTGTGCATCCAAGAGCGGTACGTCCGTAACTGCTGTACAAGTAGTGCGGACGCGTTTATTCACTCAGTGAAAAGGTGGCTTAAGATCGATTCACACGCGCAACTCAAATGTAGTGCGCTTGACTTTAAATTTTGATATGGTAATTTTAAACTACAGTTATCTGTCTTTCTTATGTGAATTAGGCAGACAAATTCTTTCTGAATGTGTTAAAAGTTTTGTTCTGTGACCGATTTGTATTTCAAATAAAACACACAATAATTAATTGAAATAAAGTTTTAAAAAGTCATAGTGCGTGCGCAGACCTTTGACTAAACTATCGCACAACTGTTTACTCGCATTTTGATTAATATGAGCTTATATGGAGGTACGTAACTCGATTTTTAGTTGTGCAACTAAACTATAGAATTGGCTGCGAAACAATCGATAATCGCACAACAGCTGTGGGATAGTTTAGTCAAAGGTGTGCCCGCTCTAAACAAATACAAAACCTCAGAATTAGTACACCAAAAGAGCCCTAGGGGTGTCACCTCCCCCTTTCCTTCCCTTTTAACTCCTACAACGCCCAAGAATCTAATAAACATGAATTTACTTTAACTATATTAACAAGTATCAATAAATATTTCAACTTTTCCTCGAGATAATTCCAATAACACGATTAATCAGTTAGAAAGTAAGCTTCAATACTTTAATATCAAGTGTCTATCTTTCTCATAATTTTAACGCGACGGTAAATTATGGGCGAGTACACAAAAGCATCCAGTTTGAACGTGCTTTCTAACATCAGTAATGTAATGGTCTTACACACCCTAAACACCAATATTACTAACTATCAATGGTCCAAGACCTATTATGCTATTAACTGAACGACCACCGTGGTGGAAAGCTGGCTTAAGTAGGTTCCCATTCTTAAATCATCGACTTATCAATTTATCATTATTAGTACAGCGTTGATAAATGTTAACATTTTAGTGGCGATTACGAAATTGCATTTGACAGATTACGAACTGAATCGAGAAAATATTTATTGATTACTGGCTTTTGCCCGCGACTTTGTTTGCGGGGAAAAAACTAAAAACACAACGGGCGTATACCTTTGTCTATACTATGCACAACTGTTGTGCGATTGTCAATTGTTTCGCAGCCAATACAACTGTTTAGTTGCATAACTAACAATCGAGTAGTGTACGCACCATATAAGCTCATAGGAATCAAAGCATGATTAAACCGTTGTGCGATAGTTTAGTCAAAGGTGTGCGCGCTCTATATAATTAAACTAACTGTTCCCGTGCGGCGTCATCCGCGTGAAATTATAAAAACTTTATTTCATTGTTTACATTTGTCAAATTATCAATTGTAAATGTCAAAATGACATGACATGATGACAAACCATGGCAATCTTTCTTCCTCGATGTTAGCAGCTCGGAGCTTATGGTCCCATTCCCACATTAGGGTTTTTATTCAATTTATTTACCCCCTACAATTAATAGCGAGAAAATATATAGCCTAAAGCATGTCGTTAGTGTAGGGCTTTTTATTAAAAAAAGATATATTCAAAAACATGCTGTGATTGCTGACATCTTAGGCAACAAAGAAGTGTGTGTTTACGCTTTATTATATTAGTATAGATTGAATTAAAAGTAAAACGCCTGATTATGAGGAATCATATTTCTGTGTAACTTTGATATTTCAGTTTCACGAATAAACTGATTTAGATGACGGGGCATTTATCAATGTTACATTTTCGACGTTACCAACACCTTATGATTAATGATGTTACATTTACGCAGTCTAATATTGGCTACAAATCTAAAATTCTAATATCGTAAAAGCGTATCACTTAATCGATTATCTATTGTTGTAAATTAGACCGTGTCAAAGAGGTCACGTATTAAAAAAGCTCGGACCGGTCTAAATATAAAAGTGATAGTACTATTGCGAAACTAAAACAATGCCATTTGGATGGTCACAAACTTGATATAGGCAATATTATAAATATTTCAACTAAACGACTTACTGTACTACAATAAACGAATGACGGGAATTGAACTAAGTATTATAGGATGTCTATACCCTTAACCATTAACCATATACGCGGTGCAGTTGCGCCGTCGTCGCCCGCCGCTTTTTCTGGAGCCCTTTTCACGAACTAATTTAATAAAAAATGCCCCGATGTCGCGCGCCATACGTCTTCTTAATATCATGTCTGAAGATATAGATATCTTTAGTTGTAGCGAGTCGAAATTCACAGAGGCTGTTTACAGATGTGTGGAAGGCGAGGAAACTGGTTGTAATTAGCTATATGGTATTACATTCTTCTTTTTTGTTGATTTCTGTGTATAGTTTGATTTTTTTTTATTTCATTATTTAATTTTTTATTGTATTACTACCATATGTCTAATTTGTTTTAATCCATGTTTTTGTAATATTATGTATTATCACATCGGTATAGTATCACATTAGATTTATTCTGTAAAGATGCTATATTGTCGTTATTAAATAAAAAAATAAATTAGGCTATTGGAGATTTTAATAATTCCTTACACGTGAATACTCAATCATAACCCTTACAAAATCTTTACAAGAACTCTAAAAGCCCATGTTTACCATTTCCGCTCATTCATTATGTAATGCTAATTTTCCGTCTGTCTGTACGTTTGTCCTTTTCTTCAGATCCCGGATTAGCATTCAAACAGACAAGGTTTACTTTATTTTCAACAAATGGGTTTTAAATATCTCAAAGGAAGACGCGTTCGTTTTGTCGCGATACGTGCTCGAGTTTCAAGTGCTAAAATTGCATTTGTTTATTTTGTACAAGTATAAATACAAAAGCGTGGAAAGTTAAAGAGGTTAAAAATCGAGTCAACCGTGAAAGAAAAGTATGCGACAACTGGTTCCTTGTTAGGTATTTCAAAAGTCGCTTTGTCCGCGAAGACTTGATGTTTCCCTTTTTCTTTCTCCAGCTTGAGAACTAACGTGATGAGTTGATATCTATTTAATGCATTCCAATGTCTTCCTAAATGTAAATTATGTATTAATTAAGGTCCGTTAGCAAATAATACTAAGTTACATTTGTCGTTAATTAGAATTATCTCTGTCACGTCGCGGGCAACGGCGTCGCTAATGGCGACGGAGTGAGTATACACCTGGAAACTTCTGGATACTTAACGATTATTATATTAATAATATTAAATTAATAATTATTATATTAATAATATAGAATATATATTCAAATGAAAGGGGTCTTATAGTGAATCTAAATAGAAAATACGTTGCGGCTTTGAAATTTAAATGTCAGAAACGCAAAACATCCAAAAGTTGCGTAATGACCGATGTTACGCGGTCGATCAAGAAATAAGTTATAGTGTTACAAGGAAATAAGCGAGCAACGAACCGCTCGATGCGAATGTTACGCCTCGTAACATTACACATCGTAACTTCGGTTAGTACGTCCCTTGAACAAAACATAAAATACCTACTCTCATACCAGCCATCATATGCATAAACGTAAGAAGCTCGCTTTAATTTTATACTAGCTTTCGCCCGCGACTGCGTCCGCAAGGATTTAAAATAAGAATGAAACAAAAGTAAGTAGCCTATGTGTTCTTCCAGACTATGTTCTACATATATGCCAAATTAGATCGAGATCCGTGCAGTCGTTCAGGCTACAAACTCTAAGAAACATCCATCCATCTAAACTTTCGCATTTATAATATTAGTAATATTTTATATTCGATTGTAAAACCCTGTTTAGGAGTTTTTTTCTCGCTGGGAAAATGCCTTTACGCATCCCCCCCGTTACCACAGGGGGGGGTATGTGGGACTCGCCGGGCATGGCGAGAGAATGGCCTGAATACCCACTAAAAACCCAGCGGTGTTCCTTCTGTCCGCCTGTGGCTGGACCCTGTTTAGGACTAAGGTAACCTTAACTAAGAAAATTTCCAAGCATACTGTTATTTATTTAGCTTGCCTATTCGAACTAGGCATAGCTTTTATATAAATAACTTTTAAGCTAAATTTAACTATGGATTATAAAATGTTAACTACACAATAAAATATTAGTTAAACTAAGCGATTGACAGCCGCTAAGGTGGGTGACTTTAATTACTTTAGTATGGAAGATAGTGAGCTTAGGAATGACATAAATTTTACCGGAAAACAGGTAATAAATTATGTGACTGCCGTTTGAAGCATTTACATTTATCTCACATAAAAGAGCGGGATGCTGCAGCTGAGAATCTGTGACGTACTTCTAAATCTTCATTAGGAATTGTCATATTTCTTTGTCACTTTAGGCGTTTCATTTAGTGTGTTCCCCTTTTACTTTAACATTAATTGGAATGGAGCAGCAGAAGAAACTCAAAGTTATGTGTGAAGTCACACAATGGGATTGTTGACTATGTCCTAGTCACCCTATTTGGGTAGACCCCGAGAGCGGGTTCATAGCAGCTAAAGACATTGTACAGCGCTAGTATCCATTTATATCTACTCAAATCTTTGTCGTTGTTTTTTTTATTATAAGGTAATAGCAAGATAGCAAGTAGCTGCCAGTATTCGCTAAAATAGCTGAGCGACTATTGCCCGTAGAAATGAAAATTGTAAAGGTGTTGCCTACCTATAAACGACGGAGGAGGTGACATGCGTCCCCTCTTCCACCAGTTATGAGAAGGGAAAGGGGGCTGGAATTAGGCCTTGCATTGAATCCCAGACTGTATATGACATCACATGATTTTATAACAACTTTTTATTAACGAAGACAAGCGCCTTCATTCACTACGATTAAATAAAACTGCAGTAGCAATCACAAACGGTAAGATTCCAGGAACATTTACTGTAATACAAACATTGATTCATTATAAAAGCTTGATGACGTCATCTTCGTCTGTCAATTGCTAATGTAATTATTTACATTTGTTCTTAAGAGTGCTAAGTGGGAGGTCAGATTTATGTCATACTGTTCCTGTACACGTGGCGGTTCAACGACCTTTGGTGATCTCATATTGAGGTAATAGGTTACCTCGACTTATGTGAAAAATTAATAGATGTAGAAACGTAGGCCGTCACTGAATTTTCTACAGAAAAAAATACTATATCCGAAAGGGTAAAAATATATGTAAACATGAGGGAAATAATATGTCTTGTGAAGACAATTTTATTCTTTCTCTCTTATTTATTTTATTCTTCTCTGTATTTTTTGATATTTGTATCTATTGAAATAACTAAAAAACTATCTGTGTCAAAAATTATTTCCCTATTAAAAACCTACGTTATCAGTGAGTAACATAGGCTATATTTTTTTTTAATTCCACGTGGACGAAGTCTCTAGCGATAGCTAGTTGCCATTAAATAGGTATGTGGACATTAATTATGTAAATAAAACCACTTTTATTATTAATAGCGTTATCTTAACAATTCGGAATTCCTCGATCGATTTCTAAGAATGAAATCAAATAAATTGTTACAAAACAGCAGCAGTTGTCGGCAGCGAAACCGTAACTATATATCAATGTTATGAAACAGAATGAAATGTCTGCCTTATCGAGGCGAACATTAAGGAATGCCTGAACGAGGTAACTAACGCGATGCCTGACCGAGGCAAGGCGGAAACAATTCATTCATTTGTAGAATCGAGAGATGTATCAATCGATTATTGTATTGCGTAAACGCAATCAGATAGTTTCACAATTAAGTCGATTTCCGTTATATGTTACCGATATTAATATGTAAATCTGTACTTCTAATATTTATAAAATATAGAGTAACAATTTGTTTTATAACAAGAATACGTGTAGTTAATTTGTTAGACACGGTAGCTAGCAGTTAAGAGTTAATTTTCTACTGGATAGTGTGGTCCTACACGATGTGGTCAGTTTCTCTCAGTATGAGTGGTCCTAACATCTACTTTGATAGTAAGTTTCCTCAGTTACTGTGGCCTCACCAGCCGTTGGTAGCCGGTTAGTGTGTCCCTACAGTTGAGATCTCGTTGCCAGTCAATGTGGCCCTACAGTACAATAATTGAAACAATCGCCCTTATCTTGTGCACTATCAACTAATTGCACAGCGTTCGCACCGCGCCCAATCTTTGCGCATTCAATTTAAATTGTGATATCATCCGAGATATCGATACTTTATGGCCTTTAGTTCAATCTATTTAAATACTCTTAACTAAACCAAAGATATGTTCCGTTGATTGCGTTTACTCCGGATTTGAAATTGACTTAATTAAACAAATTTAGAATTACTAGTGAACAGCGCCCTTGGCATATATACTTACTTCTTATAGTTAGTTTACTTCATCCATAACTTGTCTCGGACAAGAAATCTTACTTAATTTAAAAAAAAACGTTTAAAACGGGCGCACACACTAAACAATCGCAAAATTGGTTAATAGCGATTTGATTCCTATGAGCTTATATGGAGATGCGCCACTACTCGATTTTTAGTTGTGCAACTAAACAGTTGAATTTACTGCTAAACAATCGACAGTCGACAATTGCACAACAGTTGTGCGATTGTTTAGTCAAAGGAGTCCTCTTTTAGTAAGAAACAAAATAACATTTAACTACCTTTATTTTACAACATTTAGGGTCTGTCCCACCAAATTGTAAAACGTCTGATAACAATCCAACGTGTAAAACATGTGATGGTAATACCGGATTTTGTTACCTTTGACCAGTGATGTCATTTTTCAGCTATCTGAGCCTCTATCAGCCAGTGGTGGGACTGGCCCTAACTTGAATAAATACAAGATATCCGAAAAACTGCGATGTATATTCAACATTCTTTTGTTTACTTAATTTGGACGCTGTTTTTTTTATCGAAACGTAATATCGACAGATTATAAACATTGGTGTTATACAGCCCTACTATAATTACTAGCGCCACTATAACTATAAATGTCGGTAATAAACTCCTAATTGCTTACACTCAAACGACTATTAAAGAACTTCGTCCTTTTGGGCGATTTACACTCGTAAACTTGTAAATAGATTAATTCAATGTATATTTATAAAACGACTTATAACTTAAGTAGCATTTTAAACTCTATTAACTGGGAAATAAACTATAAATTCGTTTGCAAGTGTTAGCACGTGAGGCATTGTCTCAAAGGATTATGTCCCGCTACATTAATTCTTCACTTTATTTCTGTCTTGTATGGCTTTTGTATGTATGTAGGAGTGTTCTTTAATACTTACAAATGAGATTTGAATCATGATAAAATAAACTCTAATTCTCGTTTCAAAATTATTATAATTGCTGATTTATTGTAAACCTATTTTAGGTCTTAATTAAACAATCACTTTTTCGTCTTTGTTAGTCGTGCTTAAATTTTTAAATCTTATATGGATGTCTGTTACTTCTTCTTCTTCTTCTGGAGAGACAACTCCATTACTGGAGGTTGGCCGTCAGATCAGCGAATCTCTCCCTGTCCTGTGCTAAGCGAAAAAGTTGTTCCACGCTGGCGATACTAGTCCACTCCCGGATGTTTCTTAGCCATGACTTCCTTTACCTTCCAACGCGTCTCCTGCCTGCGATATTGCCCATCATATTGAGTTGAAGAAGCTCATATTTTTCATGTCGCATCACATCTACTGTTACTACGGGTCTATCTCAATCTCGTTGAAAGTCACAGATGTAGAAATAGTCTGTAAGAACACATAGACTACTTACTAAGTTTTCACAAGTGGGCACGAAAGAAATCTATCTATCTATCTATCTATTGTATCTTACTCAAATATTATAAATGCGAAGAATGGATGGATGGATATTTGTAATCTCGATAAAGGCATAG
>LD688930.1:5215246-5229146 GCA_003118335.3 Papilio memnon | reverse complement strand
AATTCTATTTTGCTGCGAATGTCTTTAATCAAAGACAAGCCCTAATAGTGGGTAACACTATTATTATGATAAAGTAATTTGACTATTAATTATAATTTTATAATATACACTATTAATAGTAACTTTATCATTGTAAACATCTTTTACATTATTGCAGTTGTTCGCAAGTTACCTATGTATTTCTTGGTGTACTTCGTAATTTCGTAATTAAGCATAAAATTATCATATGTCCCAAACATGCCAAGTTTTAATTGTATCACAATTTTTTTTGTAATTCATTTCGTTCTCGTGAAAGATAATATAAAAAATTGTCATAATTTCTACGATATTTTCAATCTCAACACAACTCCACATAAACTGTTGGCGCCTATGTCACCTTCATCTGAATTCCTAATGATCTATTACGGACATCACTAGCAACAGCGTCACACGGAAATCCCTATTGGACATTCATTCACTCTATTACTCTTCGTCTGTCACTCTGCGCATACGCATCATATCTCGCGCTAATCAAGTGATTCTTTATACAATCAAAATGTAACTAATTGCAATTAAACCACGTCAAGCTAAGTACCGGAGTTTCATTATGTCCTCATAATACGAGCCATAAACATAAAGAAATATTTTCAAATTCCGGCAAACAAATCCAGATAATTTTAACAAATATGTCGTACCGAAGTGTAGTAAATTAAGTAAATCGAAAAGCATTTAAAATAATTTAACACTAAATCGATCGAGCCGGTCTGTAATTAACTGATCGAATTAATATTATTAATGAACTGCATATTTAACATGGCGAGTATCATTCGGAATGCGCTGTGACTTGAATTTTAAAGTAATCTATACGATTAAGATTGCCTAATGGTTCATGCAGATACATTTATAAATAGCGGTCAACCGTAACTTCGCCAGTGCGGAATTCGAAAAATAGCCTATAATATTCCCGAATGCATCAGTTACCTTCCCGATAAAGTACTGTCAAAATCGGTACAGCCGTTCCGGAGATTACGCGAAACAAATCCGGCCTTGCGAGCACACAGAAACACTACAAGAAAGAATACATGACGATTGCGAAATATGTGATATTTTTCTCGGTACACACACAAATTTTATTACCTTCTAATTCTAAACTATTATACAACATAACCTCTACCTTTGAAGATACAAAGAAAGAGAGAGAAGCATTAAGAATCGATTTAATAACAAAAACTTTTTTTATAACACTGGAGTGCACATAAAATATGCAACAATTATTCATTATAATTGAAAACTTCAAACACATCGATCACATTTAATACAGTTACAACAGTTCACAGGTCATGCAAATTTCACAACAGCTGCGAGTTTTAGAACAAGTTAGGTTAGTAGAGTTATCATCGGGTGATTCAGTTATCTGCTTCAATAAATTCGAGGCTGAAGGTAAATCTGACGCAACACATACCTCATAAGCCTTGCAAGCGATTTATTGCACGAAGTATTAGTTAACATGTATTGGATGCCAATTAACAGTCATTTCACTAGGTTTATCGAGGTTAGAGTTTACAGCGAGAGTGTGAGACGTAATCTGAACTTGCATACAAGAGTCTCAATCAGCGAATAGGTACATTTTCCTGTTCCCGATGGAATATATAATTTGCCTGACGTATTTACAGAGGAGGTAAACATCATGACGTAACCTGCACATATCGGCAAAGAAATTTAAAGATATACGTGAGCTCAACCAACCTGCAGTGCAGTTGTCGAAGGCCTAGTCGCTCCTAGAGTGGGCTCCGAGCCCCTCAGTGATAATGACCTCTTAAAATTAAAAAAACTAAGCTAAAAACGAACAGTGGAATAAAAGACGATCACAATTCAGATAAGTACTTTTAGAAGCTACGATTATTTTTATTAGAATAGTGTCAAGACTGTCAATAACAGATTATGTCTAGATTATCGAGCGCGATAAAGCACCTCGTGATTGACCTCATGTTCTTTAACAAACATTACGCGAATAAATCACCGCCCACCGTACTAATGTTTGCGGATATTTATAGCTTAAACTACTTTAATTGTGTATCCACCGATGAATTTTACTGTATTGTTTATCAATAATGGAAAATCTAATAAAAACGACAGAAGAAAACCAATAACCTAACCTTCACGTTTTGAAAAAACCTTATCACTGAAGAATAAGTGTTCCAATATTAAATGGTGTAACCTCTTTACCCTCTGTCGATGGTGTATACTACTGACAAATAAAGGCTGCTTGTGATGCCTTTTGCAAGCAATCTACACAAATTACACCCAGATATTAACCACTATACTGTACTATTTTAACCAGAATTAAAGCAAATTCCTACGTTAGTCATCATAAATTCAGATTAACAACACGAAAACCTAAGTAACAATACATCAAAACTACAGTATGCTAAACGCATTAACCAACCATCTCCACACCCACAGACTTAAGAGATTAACAGAACTGACACTGCATTGTCATGTTAACAAAATTCACCAAACGGTGACAAATAGTAGGAATTAAACAAACTTTATGAAGGACTAAGCGAGGTTAGACACGACCGTGCCTTTAAAACCTTTATTGAAAGGTATTAATTTAAACGGATTCGTATTTGTTTTGTTGTCATGTCTATTAATTTTACGATACTATTGTAGTAAATATTCAATTTTAGGAGAAACGATTTGTATGAGTAATGTTATTACAATCATTGGCATTTTAAGTTGTTCGTTTATTGATTTAGGAGTCAACATGAAATAAATAACTGCAGCGTGTAAAATTGTACAGCGTCAGTGGCTTAGAGGTTTAATACTTAACTTATAATCTAGAGATTCGAGTCCCACCGTGCACCAATTTGTATCGATTTTCGAATTTCATATGCACATCTACACGACGTTCTTATGGCGAAGGAAAACATCATGATGGAGTCTGCACATATCTGCTAAGAAATTCAAAGATATCTGTGAAGTCAACGCATACTGGGTTAGTGTGGTTGACTATAACCTAGTATTCCCTAAATTAGGGTAGGCTGCTGCTGATGTATAAAATCATATCATAAGTAATGAAACAATCAACACATATATTTGAAAAGAAAATAGACGAAAAAGGATAGAATGAAAAAAAAATCTGTTGTCACAAAAACTACAGCATATGTAGCTTGATAATAAAGTATTAAAATTAATTCGTTATCAAATGCATATCAAGATCCTGAGGAAATTACCGCATTCCTTATGTTCACGATATTAACGGATCTGGATTTGAAGATAGATTAAAAAACATGCATTATCAATTAAATGATAAGGCGATTCAATGATTTGAAGTTCAACATAAATTCTTAGATAACAATTGACTACGTATTTCTCAGTATACCGTTACATTTTTATTAAATGCGTAATGATCGAGTTCACAGAAAACTGATTATAATCATAACAAAATTTGTATTGAATTAGCGACATCCTAACCGTGAGCTTACACTGTCCCAAGCCCTGAACAAGAACTTGCTATCTCAGTTTTATCAAGGCAAATGAAAGTGATGACAATGGGTTCTTGTCAGAGGAATCCACCGGTAAAGATTGGTAGACTCGAATGTCGTGCTTGCTCGTTGCCATACCACGACCTCATAGAAGTCACGAATCAAGTAGAAGTTTTGTTTGATGAGTGTACGTGACGGAGGAGGGAAGCTTAGAAAGGGGAAATATTTGTTTCCCATCCTTTCCTTATAAGAGAAAGGGAGGGAAAGGGGACTAAAGCTCTCCGGCATCCGGAATTTTGCGTAAATATTATGAATAAAGAATCCGAAGTAAAAATGATAATTCCAAGTATTGAATTCACACTTACAATGTGTCATTTACCATCATTTATAAATAGCAATGGTGTTTAATTAATCAAAGGTTACTTCTGACGTAGAGGCTTTGTAACTTTTTAATTATACAACAGGACACGGATCTCGATTTACTCTGACGACTTTTTGTTCACACTATATGATATTACACTATTATGATATATTTTTTGTGGTAGTTATTCTATAAAAATGTTTTTTACCAAACGACATATTTTTATCCTGTTCCTAAGAAACGATGGGCACAATCTCTCAAAAAGTCTTCCAATCGTCATTTCTGAATTCACTCCCTTAAGCATATCCTCTTTCACGAAATCCATACGTACTTTCTTCTGTCTTCTATTCCTTCATATATAATATAATCTCAATCCTTAAAAATTTCTACATATTATATTATTAACTATCCACGCGAATCTAAAGTACACAGTTAGTCCATGTGTTCTTCCAGACTACTACTACATCTGTGTAAAATTTTTCCAAGCTAGGTTGAGGCCTTTCAGAGTTACGTAGTAATAAACATCCATCCATTAAAATTCTAGACTATATTATGAATTTGTTACGAATTTATACTAGCATTTTAACATCCGGATTGGCTTTTAAGGTGTTACACTTTATTCCTTATAAAATGCCTCAGTACACTTGAATGCAATTTCTTAAAAAAGACATTTTGTCATAATGAATCATAATAAAAATATTTCTCCGTGTGCGATAAAACTTGGCGCCGTTATAGATAGTGCTTATTATAAGGGGCCTTTATCATTCAGAATCTTTGTACACGGGATTTACCTCTTTATTACCTAATCAGAAAGTCTAAAGTCCTATTCTTCTTACTAATTCGTAAGATTGTAATTGATTTGAATTGGAGGTGTGATCTGATTAAATACCTTTGTGTTAGATTGTTAATCAAATATTAATTTTAGTTGCGTATTGTTTTTTTATTTATTGCGTAAGGGCATTTTGTTTTCCTCCAGTAATTAAAACATCTTTGGCAAAGACTAGTTAAAGCTTACTCTAAAAATGTCGTTCTCTGTATTGTCTAGTCTTTGACGTCTATATGTTTATTTATCTATGTATTTTTTCCTTAAATTAGTTAAAAGATCTCTTGTTAGATCCGCTCTTAATGTCGGCAACCCTTCAATTTCTTATCTTTATTTCTTTATTTGCTTGTAACTCCCATGTTTACGTCTGCTTTGCAACGTATAAATAAATTTATTCTGTGGCAACAACACTCAGATAACTAGGTCATACTCTAAAGGATACCTAAACCCTTCTACATGTCCTTAGTAACTTGTGCTTGTCATATATTGCATAATGCCATCCACTTTTATGTCCTGTTTACATTAATCCAGTCTAATTATGATGTGTGTGTGTTTATAAGAGAAGGGGGCAAAAACGACGGGAACACATATACCAGAAGAACTGTCGCATCTAGAAGTCCTTAAGTCGTGCTGTTTTACCGCACTGTTGAGGAATACCAACTAGCAATGCCTGTCAAGTTGTGATGGTAACTGACGGTCTATCTGTTTTGTATTCTGTAATCTAGCGCCGATTTCGATCACTGGATTGGAGTAATGTAACTGGGTATTCATTTGTGTTGATTTTACATAAATTAGCTATGCTTAAATTAACATGTTGCATAACATCATCCACTGGAAGAAAGCGTTACAAAGAAGAGAAGAGTGAACATATTGCTTTGATTTGTAAGTTTCCTTAGTAATTGCAACTTGTAATTTTAAATTGTTTAAAATAGAAATATTGAAAGACATTAGTTAGTTCTCATTAGTGTAACTTAGGTAATTAGCGGTATTTTCCAATTAAGTGGTCGATACTTTGTGTTAAATGTCTTGCAGAGTTACGCATTTGAATGACATTTACATAGTAATGAAATATTTAACTATGGACAAAGTTTAAAATAAACTATGTCCAACGTCAAATTTAATTTGAAAAGATATAGGTGAAAAGTTCTCTTAGAGCGGGCGCACACCTTTGACTAAACTATCACACAACTGTTTTGTGATTGTCGATTGTTTCGCAGCCAATTCAATTGTTTAGTTGCACAACTAAAAATCGAGTAGTGTGCGCACCTCCGTGTAAGGTCATAGGAATCAAAGCGAGAATAAACAGTTTTGTAATAGTTTAGTCAAAGATGTACGACCGCTCTACAAGTGAACGGCGCCTATTCTGCCTCATGCCTTGTAGGTTTTTCGTTTGTTCCTATTTATTTCTAGTCTGATGTGTTGTGTTGTATCACAGGTGCGGGATGGCGGTGCGACGGTGGTAGAGCGGCGGAGGGCGGCCGGGCGGGCTCGCGCGCCCTCCCGCGCCCGCCGCCCGCACCCCGCACAGCGCCCTCACCTGCTACTATGCTCATGGCAAGCGCCCTCTCCACCTTGCTCGCGGTAAGATCACACACACTGTAGCATACTTGATAATCTATACTAATATAATAAAGCGTAAACACACACTTCTTTGTTGCCTAAGATGTCGGCAATTACAGCATATTTATGAATAATTCTTTTTTTAATAAAAAGCCCTACACTTACGTCACGCTTTAGGCTATAAATTTTCACGGCATTAAACTTAGGGGTAAATATTTTGGATAAAAACCCTAATGTGGGACCATAAGTTGCTGCCAACATCAAGGAAGCAAGATTGCCATGGTTTGTCATCATGTCATTTTGACATTTGCAATTAATAATTTGACAAATGTAAACAATGAAATAAAGTTTTTATAGTTTCACTCGGATGAAGCCGCATGGGAACAGCTAGTTCACTACTATTTCCACTGGTATGTTTGTAACTTCCATAAAAGACATACGCAATCGTGCGCAGTCTCGAGATTATTGTCTTAGTAGAAACGGGGTTTTACTTACATTTTAATGTAAGAATTGTATTGAATCGAACCAATTTGTCATAATAAGCCAGATCATCTGTAGCTATTCACATCCGTATTCTGAGCTTTGTCAGTAATAAATAAAAACAAAATTAATAATTCATACACATAGCTAGTCGGTGTTCAACTTTACAATTGATGAACTTGAATGCCTATGAATATTCAATACAACAATAATTAGAATTCTTGTATTAACCATATTTATGGTATAAGTACATACTTGAATGTCAAATGTAATGAGTTAAGGTGCAAGAGAAGTTTTTTTAAAATAATTGTTAATCGTGTACGCTACGAACATATTGTTGTCTCTTTCTTATAGACTGAAAGGGATAGCAACATGTTTTAATTATTCTACAGTGGAATACAAACGGAAGGAAGTGTTGAGTAAAGACATCGCATTTCGTAGCAGATCTCAATTTATCCTGTCAGTTATGTGGACGTTTACATAATCTGTAATTAAAGCTGTCAGCGCCCTCTACGCCGAATTATAAACAACATATCAACGTCGTGAATGTTAAGATTATGAGAATGTTGCGTTTAGATTAATTTGTATGTCATGTGTAATAACTGCTAAATGAATTAGTCATGCTAGTAATTTAGGTATTTAGCTTTTTAAGATCCGTATAGCCGTTTAGGCTACAAACAATATCAAAAAGCCATCCGTCTAAACATTCGCATTTATAATATAAGTAAGAAGTAAGATCTACTATTGCCCTTTTATAGCAAAAGGGGGCAACCGAACAGCGGATCGCCTAATGTTATTTAAATAGAAAATAGAAATATAACTGCACACATTAAACTTATTTTACTAAATTGGCAACCCTATTTACACGACATGAAAAATAAGGTTGTCACAAGCTATACACACAACAAAACTCCTTGCATTATAATAAAGTCATCACTACACATGTTACGGTTGACACATTCGTTATAATAAATTCATTAAATAAACAAATAACTCTTGCAAACAACAATGGTTCAATCACCATCATTTGGGGCAATCCAATTTGCTGCAGACGGTCTTTGTTTCCGCTCCACCGATCTGTCTGGCTGGTACCGGTGTCACCCGGGGGACTCCAGGAAATCGTAATCAATATGGTATGATAGCACGATTATATAACCTAGAAAGCATTTAAACGTTTTAACTAATTCCGCACCATAATGACAGAGAATGCAGCAGATAGAGATGTCGAAAGATTTTTATTTATGTTAAGATTTTAATTTGAACCCGATAGATGGGGCTGTCATCTGACATTTCAATTTTTTTAATTTGTCTATGGTTAACATGTACTATTATTATCGATATAAAAGCATTATGCCATTAGAGCCGACAAAAATAACGCGTTAATCCAAATTCTTAATAACGTTAAAAATATTAAAAATATCTTTGTTTTCCTTTGATCGCATATTAATTGAATTTAAATGGCCGCTTTATTGCAATGGACATAAGTCGGTGTCGGCGTCTTATGTGGTTTAAAATCAGGGCGGTCAATTAATTTGCTTTGAATGAGTGTCGTTAGTACGCCGTCGATACCACGTTTGTGTAAAAACCGAAAAAAAAAATTACCCGACAATTTCATACAAAATCGAACTTTAAAAACAATAAAGTCCAATGGTTTGAAAATTAATTTAAAACTCTTTAAAAACATCTGTCACTTGTCTAATTAATAATTAATCAGTTCAGTACTTTTCCAAAGTACAAAATTAAACGCAAATATCAACATAGTAAAATAAAACCGTACATTATTCAAGTAACAAGTCCAAATAAATATCTATATAATTCATAATTACTACCAAAAAAAATTAGCATATAAATGTCTACATTTTGTTAAAGCAATAAAAAAATCTTGTTTGTATTAATTGACAATATTTTTTTCCACGCTACAAACGAAAACCACAATTTAATTAGACTGGCCGTTTATAAAACTCTTTCAGTATCTTGACAGCGACGTGTGGCAGTGCGCAGGCGATCGTTGCCCGTTAAACACGTTTAAAAAAAAAACTTTTCTCCATGCGCCGAAGAAAAGGCGCGGACTGCGCGTGTTGTAAAAATGATTTCTTAATTTTGCAGTTTACAATGAGACAATTTTACTATAGTATTTAATTAATGTGTTAAATTATGTTTCAAGTGATATTTTAATAAATTAGTGTTTATGTAAATTAAATATTTCAAATGAACGGAAGTGTCGGCCTTAAGTTTTATGTATGATTTATTCAAGCTCCTGGATAAATTTATTTTTGCTCATGGCAATTAAAATGGTAAGTTTTCAAAATGCTATTTCATTAATAATTATTTCACCATTCTGATAAATTATGAAATTTCAATGACGGTTAAAAACAATTGAAGCACAACATTGTCATGAATTACTTTTAATTAATTAAATTATAATTAATTCTATTGTCGCGTTCCATTTACAAAAAAAGTGATTCATTCGAATTCCATTATTTTTAAATAACGTCTGTTGCTAACGTTATATTTAATTAAAACAATTTTTATTTTGTTTATTGTTTTTGAATCGTAGCGCGGCTGAAATTTTTGTCACGAATTTTGATTGTTAAAATTAAAAAGTCAAAAATATTTAATAACATCTGGAATTTTACTTTCCCTATAAGCTTTGCTATATAACGCCTAAATGCGATAATTCTCTCTGAATAAGTCGAAATACCATTCAATTGATTCATCAATTACTAAGACATAACCGGAGCAATAACAAAGAAAAAAATCACATACTTAATACAATACGAGGTATATTTGATAACAAATGAATACACCATTACGTAACAAGGTTACAAAAAGCATCATTATTAACGCACATAAAATAGCTATTTTTTTTTAATATTATTCACGTCATTTTCATTACATTAACACTCCAAGTAAGAAAACTTGCAACTTTCATTATAAAAATCGTACTAGAACTCCATCCATTCCATAACTATAGATGTAGACATAGGTTCAAATACACGGGAAAACCCTTCTAGGGTCAGTCAGGTAGCCTTAAAACTTTTAATAAAAGATCAATGTTGGCGTATAAGAAATATTTTAACAAGTATGGAATTATACGGTCGAAACAGTAAATCTTTACTAACTCTAACATCATAAACACTAGAAATACATTTATTTATGCCACGACTGGTCATTGTGAAACCGTGAGACACGTACCGCCGTCACAACGTCACTTTATTGAATTATAACAATTAAATAATGGATTTGCTAAAACAAAGATCACGTAAGTTATTTGAAGCACAGACTGCCAGTTCGTGATAAAAAATACCTTTTGTCTTTTTAAAAAAAACAAAAGCCAACCGCTACATTAATTACAAACTTTCGAAAAGTTTAAATCACTCAACGCCGTTGTTAATTTGACAAAGTTAAACAATATAATACCCAATTATAGTGAAAATAGACTTGGACGGAAGTCATAAAACTCCTGAGACAAATACGTAAAGAATTGGAGGCAAAAAATAGAAATATTTGAAAAAACAACAACTTGAAATAATGACAACCTAACATGAAAATCGGGTGAATAACCCCAAAAACACGAATAAAGGGGATTAAAACGCCTGCCTCAATAATTATCTAAACACGTACTTAGTTTTCTAACTTAAGGTATTAACCTTAAGCCGTAAATTAATCGTTGAAGATTACTTCAGAAAAAACAGTTTTGAAAATTCTCTCACGACACATATTCAGCAATATTCCAAATTTGAAAAATCATTGAAAACCTTAACACAACCGATCCATTTATCCCTTATCGGCCACTAGCGACAATAGGGCGCGCATTGACCTCCGCAGGCATTGTTCTAAGACCTAGGTCTCTGACTCACGCGAACAACTCTTATCAAAGCCTTGACTTTGATGATGTAATTCCGTGTTAAATAAGAACCGCAAACTCTACATTTCCTTTAGATAAGGAATCTGGATTTATTTGTGTTTGTCTAAACCGGCTAAAGGAGTAGCCTGACTTGCAGCCTCTTTATGCTCTCATATCTCTAAAAGCTAAATGTTAAAAGATCTATGCTCCCTTTAGGTTCTTAAATTTGTTTCGTACTTTATTGTTTTAAGTTTAAACCAAAACGTGGAATTAAAAAAACAAAATTAAATAGTTAATGTGTTCTATCACATTTTGTTCTACATCTGTACCAAATTTCATCGAGATCAGTTCAGCCGTTTAGGCGGTAAACTTATAAAAATCCATCTATCTCAACTTTCATTTATAATATTAGTAAGATTCTGTGATTTATATATGTTTTAGACTTTGTTAAACCTAAAAATATCGTTATAATAGACTTGCGATATAGATTGGTTTAAGGATATAAGAGTGAAACTTCGATTATTAAAAAAAATCTGAAGCTTTTATTAATAGACATTAATAGTACGTAATAATTGACTAAGTATCTATGATGATTCGAAGCCTTAAATTACAGGTACAACTTTCCAACAACAAACAGTAACGAACACACTGTGTATAAACCAGAGTATTCCGCGCCTTGACCGTTGACATTGACCGTCAGGTCTCACCTTACATAATTTGATAGTAACGAGACGCGGCTCTGTCTAGCTACCACCGGTACAAACCACAAATTTAACTAAACAATTTGCTGTCATTCAACTGACACTGGTAACACGGTAGGGTGCGGTTAACACTATACTACGTAGGTACTACGATAAGTGGCTCCTTCTTTATTAAACCTCCTGTCTTGTTAACAAGAAAGATGATAATGGAATTTAAAAAATGTCTCAAAACACGAAATTAAGAATACCTAGTTACGTTTCACTGCCTCAGGTACAAAGCCCCCCTCTCTGTTTTAATATTATAGACTAGCTCTTCTCGTGCGGCTTCATCCACGTGAAATTATAAAAATAATATTTCATTGTTTACCTACATTTGTCAAATTATCAATTGCAAATGTCAAAATGACATGACATGATGACAAACTATGGCAAACTTGCTTCCTTGATATTGGCAGCAACTTATGGTCTCTTTCCCATATTAGGGTTTTTATCCAAAATATTTACCCCCTAAGTTTAATGCCGTGAAAATATATAGCCTAAAGCGTGACGTAAGTGTAGTGCTTTTTATTAAAAAAAGAATTATTCAAAAACATGCTGCAATTGCTGACATCTTAGGCATCAAAGTAGTGTGTGTTTACGCTTTATTATATTAGTATAGATTAAAAAAGCAACCCCCCTTTTAACTTGAACGGATTTTACATTTACAAGTAGTTTTCGTGTTTTCTCAAATATTTCTACAAAATACATAAAAAATAAGTGTATTTGTAAATAACATAATTGCCTTAAATAAAATTTCATGGAAAATAATTAATTCTTAAAGGAAGTTTAGATAAATATTTCACATATAACACCTATCTGGATAATAAACGATATCTAAGGAATGTGGACTATCGCTTTATTAATATATTTTTGTTGTTATATTAGTCTTATCGATTAAAAAAATCAATTAATGAGATTAAAGTATTCGTGCGACTTATACAATAACGTCTAGACGCCACGAAAATGGATTTTATACTGATATTGTTCAAATGATAAATATTGACTATTGGAATTACTTGATATTAATTTTGTATTATTACGAGCGTGGGGGATAGAGTTAAAACACCTTAGAAGTTCTTGTGGTAATTTATTCGCGATTTACAGTAACAGGGATTCACGGCACTCACAATTCTCCCTAACACTTAACGACACACAAAATACAGAGTCACTAACACTGAGTACTTTACTGACACTTTAACTTCACTATAACACTTGCACTATCACTCCGCGGTCACTTAATCTTCTTCGCAATTCGCTCAGGATTTCTTCTTCACAGTTCACTTTCCACCGTAAGACTCCCCGAGTCACGTCTGACTCCTCTTATGTACTCCGAATTTCGATCTTCTTTTCCTTATTCATTTGTCATTTTATTCCAGAACTTTCTCGATAGTCCGAATTACATAAATTTCATAATGGAACATTCTCGATGCCGTTTCGAATATTCTAGATATCTTTTGGCGAATGTCATTTTCGCTACTCGCTGCGATCGAACGTTCTAGAAACAGCTCGATTATTCTTCGGATATGAATTTTGCTATTCATAATTAGTGTTTAAGTAAGAATCTACTAAGTCATTTAATTTCAAACATGGACCTTATGGGTCAATTGACAGCTTTATCTCTACGTTAAGTAATATTATATATCTCATTGCTCAGATTCCAGTCAATTTAAAATGAGTCAAAAAACGCACAAAGTAATGTCTACTCACATGTGGCTGTAAATTTTCACAATTTACCGAACAAATAGCGATATTAAATGTTTAAATCTGATCAAACAGTATAGGATATTATTAGATATTGACATTTGTATCAGCAATAGTTTATGAATAAAATAGACAAATATACGAGTACAATGCTGTCTATGGAACTAACAAGACAATTTGACAAGTCAAGATTTTTGTACAGTCAAAAATAACGGCACAAAAACAAATCGTCAAAAAATATTATCTTAATTTAGAACTCCTCTGTAAACTTTTAGGTATATTTTAAGATTAATCTAACTAATATTATACCTAACTAAATCCGAAAGTATAAATGGATGGATGTTTGTTAAAGTTTGCCTAAACCCTTTCCCGTTCCACCCTTTTCTTATAAGGAAAGTATTGGATGGGAAAGTGGATTTTACGGTGCAGGAGTCGCATAGGAAGGAGAAATATCATCTTTATGTGCGTCTCCTCCTCCGTCGATTTAGGGTAGGCAACACATCTGCAATTGAGAATGTCTATGGCCAGCAGTCGCTTCACCATTTCGGCGGAATCAGGTGGCCGCTTGCTCGTTTGCCAACTTATTGTATAAAAAATAAATATAAAAAAATAAACAGCTGAGGATCTCGATGAGATTTGGCATAAACGTAGAGCAAAGTCTGGAAGAACACAGGCTACCTGCTTTTGTTTAGTTTTAATTCCACGCGGACGGAGTCGCGGTCGAAAGCTAGTATAATTTTAATTATTAAACCCTTACTTCTGACAGTGTTAACTGAAGAGTCGAACTGTTCAATTAAAACTAAACGCGGCTTTAGATAACACTTTAGGCACACAAAATTACCACTTTAGTAATATTACGAGTAGATGTCATTTTATACGCTTGTTTTAATATAATATAATATCCAGTATATTATCTATACT
>LD688930.1:5192991-5206926 GCA_003118335.3 Papilio memnon | reverse complement strand
AGAACACATAGGCTACTCACTTTGTTTTTTTTAATTCCACGCGGACGGAGTCGCGGGCGAAAGCTAGTAATAAAATAAAATAATAAAATAAAATAAAACACCATTTATTGACCAATGAAACTTACAAAAAAGACAAAATTTGCAAAATATAATAATGAAATAAACATTCTTGGCCAAAAGGAGAAGGCTCAGCTGATACGGTCCCCAGCTTGTTACCGAAGGCCGCGCTTGTTTTCAGCCTAATATGTATTCGAATTGTGCATTTGAACCCTTAAAAGCCTGATTTTTTTTAATGGAATTAAAAAACTGTACCCTTTACTGTGTTTCGTTTACGATATTTTTATATATTGTCCTTCCAAGTTGCCGAGAAATTACCTTCAAAGGTTTTCTTATTTGAAGATTATCAAAAGGAACATGTAAGCAGCCTAATTAAAAAAAATCGATTGTGAGTCCCCAATGCGATTTATAACCCCGGTATCAAATTTGTAACTTCAGGCATTTAAGGTTTAAATTGCAATAATTTTTTAATTAATGGATAGGTTTTCAATCTTTAAATATCTTTACAGAAACTAGCAGTTACTTGAATTTTAAAGCCAATTAAAGCGCATACCTGTAACTCAACTATTGCACAACTGTTTAGTCTCCCTGATTTCTACGAGCTTATATGAAGCGCACTCTATTTGATTTTTAGTTGTTCAACTAAACAGTTGATTAGGTTACGAAACAATCGACAATCGTCAATCACACAACAGTTGTGCGATAGTTTAATCAAAGGTGTGCGCCCGCTCTTATAGTTTTAGCAATTTTTGTATGTTTGTAAATACATCAATAAAGTAACATTTACCACATTGGGTATAATTCTAGTCTAATTAGGTATGTTAATACTATTTTTACTCGCAATGGCCTCTGTTTCCATTGCCGGCGTGTGTCCGACATTCGGACAACAAAGCGTTGCCGGGTTCCGTGTTTAAACTCGCCGGACTGCCGAGATTGATGGAAATGGGTCGCCGTGTCTGCTTGCCACCATGCCATAACACTTTTGACACCACACCCGTAACCATTACTATGAATTCGGAAAAGTTACACTCGAAGTTAACTCGAAGTATACTCGAATAAAAAACTGCAAGTCTAATCTGAATTTTAGTCCACCATACAATTAAATTATCATTTCATGTTAAATAAATATCTTTTTAATTTTTTTTAACAAAGTCAAAAAAACAAAATTCGTTATTTTTATAAGCAAGTTAATTTCGAGATCGCATAGTACTAAGTTAATTTTTTTGACGTAACCTAAACTGATTGTTTTGTCTGGTCGAGTTTACTATCTATTTTGTCTGTCGCTATATGAGTCATTTGACACACGACTTTGAACCCTACTACCTCGCATTAGGTCACTGAAAACTTAAACACGAGATAGAAAATTCACGTATGTCGTAATTGGAATGTTTAATTGTGGTATATTTAATGTAGAACTATTTACGAAATACCGACAGGGACGGACTGCGGTCGGAAACGCCTCTCATTTAATTTCTCTTTAATCTCCCACTGTCTAATAAAGAAACTCGTGTCAACTATTATATAAATAAACATGAAAAATACAATGTCTATAATCATAGATTAATATATTTTTTTTAATTACGTCTTGTCTAAAATCTACATGAAATAACTTAAGGTAGTTAATTCAAGTACTGTAATTCTATTTGTCCTTTAAGATGCATTAGAAAGTACCGTACAGATTGTGATTTTCAAGTACATGTTATATGTCAGAATAAATAATATGAAATAGTCACCCCTGGCTACTGCAGTAAACACGCAACAGTAAACTTGGATTTCATTTATCAAATGCTAGAACAGTAGGGGTCAGCCCTGAAGGCTCTTTCTGTAACATATACTGTACTTTTATGATTACAGTTTTTTTTTCTTTTTAACTCTTTAATGTACTGTAAGTCAACTTTTTAGCATATTTTTTAATCTTACTAATATTATATATGCGAAAGTTTAGATGGATGGATTCGAGAGTTTGTAGCCTAAACTGCTGAACGGATCTGGATAATATTTGGAATATATGCAGAGGATAGTCTGGAAGACATAGGCTAATTTGTTTTGTTTCTTTAATCCAACGCGGCTTCAGTCGCGGGCGAAAGCTTTCTTGAATTAGCCTTCCAATGCCTTTACTAAACGTATTGTTATAAAATTAATTATAACATTTAATCAATTATTCGCGTAGTAATTTCGACTGTTGTGCGCATTCTTGTTACATTTGCATTTGAACCTGGGACCTGGAGACACTAATCACTAAGGAACAGCGCAGATAAGCTTAAATTATGAAGTAAACGCGACACTATTTATTCACTTATCAAATCTTAGGAGACACGATTCTCGACATAATTATAAGGGTACGTACACACTAACGTAGCTAAATTGCAAATACCTGTAACTACAGTGGTAGAGCCCACATTAACAACTTCGCACGAATGGGTCGCCTCCCCGGTGAAATACCACGAGCGCACAGAAGACGAGGTGAAGTGGGAGCAATTCCGCGTTTCGTCTGATGAGTGGTGGAGACGCAACTTTAGTTCCTTTTCCTTCCCACCCTTTTTCTTATAAGAAAATAATGGGAAGGGAACGTGAACTTGACGCTGGATGGAAATATCCTCATAATGTGCGTTTCCTCCTCTGTCTATTAAGGGTAGGTAACGCATCCGCGATTACGAATGTCTGTGGGCAGCAGTGGCTTCGCCATTTCGGCAAATTCAGATGGCCGCTTGCTTCGCCACCTTATGATATAAAAAAAACTCCCGAAATTACTACTATTCGTAATAACTTCATTCCATAGACTTATGTGAAACTAGCCTTAAATATTAAAGGCAATTATAATTCTCATGCTGATTGTTGGTCGTCATGAATGGAATTCGCAAGTCATAAGGGTGTGTTTACAATGTATATATTCATTTAAATTTAAATATTTAATATCTAACGAGAATAAAATAAACCGAATGTAATTGCATGTAGAAGTGACTGCAATTTTAATCTCGTAAGCTTTTGCGGCGTAGGCAGAGATCGGGAATGGGATAATCAACGGAACAAGTTTATGTTGAATGTTGAAATAATATTTAAAGTAATCGCAACTAGCTAATTAAGTTATTGTTTATTGGATTTTTAAGATCAAGTGTCAAAAATAATTTTGATAATAAAAAAACGATTTTAAAATGTGTATTTAATAAGTTTTTCAACCCGCTCCTCTTATGACTGTGTCCACCAACAAAATTCCCAATTAACAATAAATCAATGTAATCTCATCTGCACTAACTTCGGCAAATCTTATCTTATCTAATTGATTGTTTCGTGTTTATTCATTTGCATTGAAACTATTTCTAAATCTATCGCTTGTAGATAACTGTTTGAATTTAATGTGAGCTTATTATTTTACATCACTCCATCGATCAATTATTTAAATATCATATTAGAAAACAAACCACTGGCTAATAACCGCTTCGAATATTACCTGTCAGATGTTTACTACCATTTCGTTAAAGAAGTGTTAATGTGCTCCGTGAAAACGCACCTTAATGTATGTGTCTGTGTGTTGCAGGTGCTGTGTGGGGCAGTGGCGCGTGCCGAGGAGTACCCGGGCGCCGCGGCGGGCAACGCGAGCCGCGTGCGCCGCGCGCCCTCGCACCACAAGTACACCGCCTCCATGTAAACTTTAAACTCTTTATTCAAAAAACTTATTACACAGAGAGAACAGTCAACCATGTTTAACATGTATTCTGTGAGCTTATTGCTACAATTTATGATATAAATTAGACTGGGATTACACATGCCAGTACGCACGCATGACGTACTGCCGCGATGACACGTCACTGCGGCACGTGCATAACAAGTACATGACGAGAAGGTACGAAACTAGACACTGACTTGACTAGAAGGAATCAGTACCCGGCATGCAAGTGTGCATGCTACTGGCGTGTGTATTCCAGGCCTTACAACAATTTGTATCGTGTATCGCAGGACTGAGGAGGAGATGGACGCGGCGTCGTGGAAGCGGTCGCACTGGCGCGAGATGCAGGCCGTCCTGCGGCGGGAGGGCGCCACGCGCGACGAGGTCGAGTGCTGCCCCTCCGTGCTGCAGATGGTGGAGACGAAGGGCGGCAAGACGCCCACCGGTCTCTACGTGGAACTGTACAAAGACGGCGAGAACAAGCAGCGGCTGTACGAGCTATCGTGCGCGCCCGGCGTTAAAGACATGCCGTGCCGTTTCGTTGACTCACGTCTCTACAATCACTCTAAGTGCGTGCAGAAGTTTTCTTACTCGTACGCGCTGGTGCGCTACACCACCGAGGTGCCGCATCGGCAGCGCAATGAGGGCCACTTCTCCGTGCCCGGCGGCTGGTCCATGGACTATGTGATAGTGCGCGCCGGCTGCGAGTGCCAGATCAAGCCGCCGCGCAAGGCCGCGCACCGCAAGCGCCTCGAGCGCCACCGTCAGCGCAGGAAGAACCACCGCCAGGAGGAGGACGATGACACTTGACGCGCAGTGCGGCGCAGTGCGGCGCAGTGCAGCGCAGTGCGGCGCAGTGCAGCGCAGTGCAGCGCAGTGCGGCGCAGTGCAGTGCAGTGACACAGTTTGTGTGGACATTGAACAAATTGTATTTAGTTTAGTTGTCGTTGTGTCGTATCGCGTCGGAATCGTCACGCATCTATTTGACGTCATCGCGATCATTTTCAGAAATTCACCAATTTAGCTTCAATGCTTCTAGTATTCTGTACCCTATGTTCTAGTGCAAATAGTACAATAGGTAAGTCGATTAAACCACCGAAGTAACCGATTTGTATTAAATTATTTCAGTTAAAATCCTTCATCTTCAACCGAACCCTTGACCTCACAATTTATAGACATCTAAAACCGAAATCGTAAACTCGCACGTAGACATAATAGCGACTAGATACGGCACAACATAAATAATCCCACGTTACCGATGCCGAGTCAGGAGCCGCTATCGGTTGATGTATTTCAATGTATTTATTTTCGGAACTCAAGTCTATTCTATTACGCTTCTTAGCTCATAGCCGCGGTCGTGCCTTATCGCCTCAACATGCCAACATTACTAAATCGCATTAATTTTATTCAAGAGCGCACGTAAAATGCGCCGCCAATTTATTTATACCAAGAAAATTGTTTAAAATTACATCTACTTTACAAACTACTAAAAATTCAAACATACTGAAATATTTTATCACATAATTTTAACGATTACAAATATTCTAAATTTAAAACAGATGAAAACAAAATTGGCGGCAAAAGTTGTCATATTAACAAAACACTCACACATAAACAATTCTCTAATCAGAATGATTCGTATAAATTATATTATATTAGTCATTAAAAGGGATAAAAAATATCGTTTAGACATTTTTATACAAAAATCTGTTATAATGCGAAGTTTTTATTTGTTGGCAAAAAAGTTATTTTATACAGTTACCGAATTCGAAAACTATATTTCAAGGGACATCACTACATAAATGTTAAATAAAATTTATGTCATTGTTCAATAAAACTGTACACTATATATTTATTTAAATAACTTTATTAAAATGCTAATATATCAGGAAACATGCGACATGATAATAATTGTTTTGTACCTATTAAACTGTTTATTGTTCATCCATACATAAATTATGTATAGAGATCATAAATAAAAATACAAAATGGACAATAATCCAAGTTATAGTCAAACAAGGATATGAGGGCTTATGAATATTCTTGAGAGCGTTTTCGTAACAATATCGACAAAAAATATTATAAGTTTTGATGGTGTATTTTACGGCCGGTAGGGGCGCTGCACAAATCTCCTATGTTGGTGACGTCATGAAAATGTCCTCACAAATATTCGAGATAGCCCTCTGGATCGCTGAAAACTATAGGTCTATCAAAATTTAGTTATACTCAGGGCGAGAATACAGGCAGACTTGCATGCAAGCTACTGTCAAGTGTCAGCTACAGTTATGTCAAAACGCTAACTGGCATGCAAGCTATTCCATCTTACTGGCCTGTGTATTCCCGCCCTTATTCCCAATAACTTGACTATACCTTGTTATAGACACATAGACAAATAGAAAC
The DNA here is from genome assembly GCA_003118335.3 of Papilio memnon. Classification (NCBI taxonomy): domain Eukaryota; kingdom Metazoa; phylum Arthropoda; class Insecta; order Lepidoptera; family Papilionidae; genus Papilio; species Papilio memnon. The sequence continues at coordinate 5,200,805 of LD688930.1, read as the reverse complement.
ATTTTTTTTATCATATTTCAAGGCTAAAAATGTTCGTAGTGATGTCCTACTAGGGTTGTTCCATTTGCAATGCTCTCTTACCTTCTTAATTAAGTGTATTTATTCAAAGATAACCTTTTTTTTAATATATCGTCATATAGTAACTGTACTTACTTTTAGGCATAAGTACGTCGAGTCAAAGATCTGTATTATTTTCTATTTTGTAATACTTTTAATGTATTTAATTTTTAGTATAAGCATTAATTCATTTATTTATACTGTTAAATAATACGAGGTATTCCGATATTCAGTATGGATTTTAGTTTATAATGAAGTCGCTTCAATGTTAATCGATGTAAATATTAACGCGAAATGGTATTCTGGACTGAGATTATTTTACGCGTTTCGTAAAACCGACAATCAGAGCCATCTGTTGACGAATAGCAAACATGTAAAAACTAAAATATATCTCACTCGATAGATGGCGCTTATCACGAGTAAAATATTAATACGTAATGACGGTGCCATGTATAACTTAACAAATATTTAAGTGATTTATTATATTTAAATATCACAATCGAAGTTAAATTTCGATAAGGGAAATGTATTAAAAGAAATTTTACTAAAAGAGAAGTTTCATAATTTGTAATTCATACCAATAATTTTTCAAAGGTTTTTAAGATACAAAATACAATTATGTACGTCTGCATGTATTTATAAATTTAGATTCGTCGCTGAACATATACTCATCCGGACTAGGTTAAATGATAACATGGTTTGGTTTGAATTTATTTATTTCTTAAATCTAAAAACACATGTCATCTTAAAGTATAACAGTCATAAAACCTTAAAAAATACATTCGATATTGTAAACAAACTGTAAACTATTTTTATATGTATTTACATTAATAAACCAAACTGTGGTATCTATATCCAGTCATAAACGCTATACTTATGTTGACATCGAAATCACAATTAAAATAAAACTCTGAAATACACAAATGTTTTATTGTATTCCGATCACTTTACCTTAGTCAATACTTAATTAACCTTGTCTTAATTTGTCGTTAAAAATCGTCATCTGAAAAAAATAAAAACTTATTAGAAAATAAAGCTTCTGAAAGCTTTTTAAACAGGGTTTTAAACATAATGGTTCTTTGTATGCATGCATACATTATATGCATGCTAAGAAAGTATGAAAAATAATCAGAATTTATCTACACTCGGCATAAAATTAAAATTTAATATCCGATCACTAGTCGCTAATGCCATCTCTCGTAAAGTAGTATAACTCAATCAATTAAATGGATTTCAGCGCCATCTATATGTGTACTGTAGAAACTAATCCACCTGAAACGTTATCTTTGAAAAAAATGTTCGTTCACTTCCCCGCTGGCGGAGCACTACAGAAATATGTCTATACATATAATAAAATAGGAGTGTCTGTAATATCTAAAGAAAGATTCCAGATTTCGGGAAGACGATGTATTTGCGTTGCTAATAACGAAAATCGCATTTAATTTTTTTTTGTCAGTCAGTCTGTCTGTCCGCAAGCCGCGTTTGTTCCGGGTAATCTCCGAAACGGCCTGGGCCGATTTCGACCGGACTTTCACTGAAGGGTAGCTGACAGACGGGCATATTACACTACTTTTTTTATCGTATTATTGCGTGGACGAAGTCGCAGGCAACAGCTAGTCTTATACTAAATTCGCACTTAAAGGATCTTTACGTATTATGGCGCAATTTACGAATTTGCTTTATTCGTGATTTTTCTAAAAACGTATAACCGAAGTTTTCTGTTCTGAAACATCTGCCCCGTTATCAAAACCAACGTTCCCGCACAAAGCCGATATCAATTGTGACAGAAAACATTATCATTTTACAAATATTTAAACTCCGGGGATCCAAGGTTATATCGAATTTATCGAAACACTCCTTTATTTATTTTATATGCATTTTAATTATATCATCGATTACTATAATATTAATTTAACTGATTGATTATAAAACAAGGTATAATATAATTATGCTAACTACCTTAACCAAAAGTTCATCATCATCATCATCACCAGCTCACATCCCCACCGAGGGGTTTGGAGCCTACCCTAAGTTAGGGTGACTAGGCCATAGTCAAAAGATAATAAGGCCATAGAAAAAAGAAATAAGATACGATTAGACGTTAATATGGTAGGCTCTTATACCAGCACGTAAGGCGCGGTAGGGCGACCGCCCAGGGCGGATTACAGAAAAGGGCACTTCTGTGAATTACACATGACATTTAAAAATCATTGTAAAATAAGAGGACGCCCTTGAAATCTCGCCCAGGGCGATATTATCGACACTTCTACGTAGTAAGATGTTTATGGCTATCATGGGAGGGGAGCTGCCCCCTTAAGTCGAGAAATATAAGATAGATATATAAACTATTTTGAAGGAGATTATTGGTTGTTTGCCCCCCCCTAGGCTAGGTTATATAGGCTAGTTCTGGTGAGTTCCACAGATATCTCGAAACCGTTTTCTATTGCACTAGAGGCTGGCCAACGAGGGGGTTTTGGTGGGTACAACATCTCACATAGTCCTTTCTTCCCCAAAAGGAAGGGTATCTTTTTGAAGATCATCCCCCCCATAACACAAAGAGGGTTATTTAGGCTAGCTATATAGCCTAGCCTTTGCAATCTGATATTTCAAGTTACACGTGGTGAACGCAGAACGCAATGTTAATACAGAACGTGGCAAAGATAGTATTGTCTATTTGTTTTTCTGACGAGATTACTTTTGTATGCAAATCACAATTGTAAAGGTTATACAATGAGACAGGACAAAATAATGTTTACCTGTTTTAATGGATATACCAATTTTGATGCGGTTTTTCCTCATCGATGGTAAAATTTGCATGTTTAAAGTATGCTCTTACCTACTTTTATTTTCCTTCTTTGTGTTGAATGTTATGACAATTTTTATCTACGAGTTATATGTTGCCAGTTGATATTCTAGGCTGTCTAAGGGAGAAGGGATGTATATACTATTCGAAATGTTTACGGAATTAAAAAAAAATAGCCTATAATATGCCCGTCTATGTCAGCTACCCTCCAGTAAAAATCCGGTCGAAATGGGCCCAGCGGTTTCGGACATTACCCGGAACAAACGTGACTTGCGGACAGACAGACAGACATAATTATACGTGTAGATATAGATAAGATAACTTACCGAGGTACAGAGTGGTGGTGTACATAAGCGCGAAGCCTACAGCAACAGCTGCGAGCTGAGCTACGCCCGCCGCCCGCCGCCGCTCGTGCCACGCTGCGCGCTCCCGGGGCAGCACCTCGCTTACAGTCACGTACAACAACGTACCCGCTGCTAGCGCCTGGAACCATGACAACTATGGACGTCGACACTAGATGCCACTAGAGACTTTAAAATATACAAAACTAGCTATCGCCCGCACTACAAAATGGATGGATGGATTGTGTAAAAGAGAATATGCTTAAGGCTGTGAATTCAGATATGACGGCTAATACAGATGTATGGAAAAGCACCACATACTGTGCCGATCGTCAGTAGGGATGAGGGCAATGATGAACTTTCGCCTACGATTTAGTCCGCGTGGAATTTAAAAATAGTAAATAGCCTATGTGTTCTTACAGACTATGATCTACAACTAATCTATTTTCAAAGTTAGATGCAAAAATAAAAGATTACACGCCCGGACGAAGTTTTATTAGCAATATCGTATACAATTTTCCTTTAGGTACAAAATAGAAACCGCAAAACTGCAGGTAAACCTGTTTTGCTGTGTAATTTATAATTGAGGTAAAATAAATGAAAACACGTAACTCTGGCATCACTGTACCAAATTAGCAACTCACAAATAATACAATATTATCTAATCTAAGTGCAATCAAATAGCTAATCTTAATAATTACAATTATTAACAGTGTCTAATCTATACCAATATTATAAATAGGGAAGATTTGTATTTTTGTATATATTGAAATAACTCAAAAACTACTAGGCCGATTTATTCACCATTAAAAACCTACATTTTCACTGAGTAACATAGATTTTTTGACCGACTTCCCAAAAGATGGAGGTATTCAATTCGTCTGTATGTTTTTTTTAATTTTTAATTTTTTAATTTCACGGCGACGACATCGCGAGCAACAGCTATTACATACATTTAGATATTATTTACTGTGAAAAACTAAACCCTTACGCCTATTCATCGTAAATACATCACGAAGTTTACCTGCATGATAGGCACAGCAGCAGAATCCTTCATCGAACTGAACGCGTCCATACCAGCGCCCAAACCGATGCCGATAACAGAGCCGCCACTGAAGATCAGCACGCATGTCAAATGCAGACAGAGCCGGCGGGCGAAGCTAGCGCATAACTCCACGCCCAGGCAGAATCCCACCACGTATTTGTGACTTGCGACCGCGCCTAGCAGAAGCAGCACCTGGATATACAAAGCGCAATAGAACAGTAAGTATACACGTAAGATGCAGTTGCACTGGAGTGCACTGGAGTGCAACTGCATCTTACGTGTATACTTACTGACTTACGTTACTACTGTATACTTACTGACTTATTTACGTGTATACTTACTCTCCAGAGTATGCACCGTAGAGTAAGATGCTGTATAACTGTGTGTATAAAGAAATGTTCATCACCAGCTCACTATACGTCCCCACTGAGGGGCTCCGAGCCTACTCCAAGTTAGGGTGACTAGGCCATAGTCAACCACGCTGGCCAAGTGCGGGTTGGTTGACTTCACACATATCTTTGAATTTCTTCGCCGCTATGTGCAGGCATCACGATGTTTTCCTTCACCGTAAGAACGTCGGGTAAATTATGTACTTATGAAATTCGAAAAATTACATTGGTACATGGCGGGATTCGAACCCAAGACCTGTAGATTACAAATCAAGTGCTCAAACCCCTGAGCCACCGACACTCTCAAAGAAATGTTAAAACAGATGCGAATTAAATGGAATTATAAAAAATAAATTTAAGTATAGCGAACTTTGGCTTATCTTTTGCCTGAATCTGAATAAACCAGGGCTTATTCAACGATTACCGACAAGTGATAACAGAGATATAATCGTTTTCAAATATCTGCGCTGCTCGAAACTTCAAAGTACGCAGAACACATGCAGGTAATGGTGCATAAATTTACTTGAGTATTGTCCTGAGCGGCGATGACCTTGGCCTGCCAGGATATTGAAAAGACTCATACAAAACTTCGTCAATACTTCGTCAATCTTTGAACCAATACTTTGTTGCATTGTACTTCGATACTTAAAATATATTCGTAAAGGTTACGTGTACCTTTCATCATTTCGAACAAGGTTACATTTTGTTAGCGCACGAATACCAATCGCTTATAATTCATTCTACACATTTTAACTGTTGGTTTACACTGACGAAACAATTAAAACATTGCTATCTCCCTTTTTTATAAGAATGACAAGGATAACCTTAGCAACTGTGTTGGCTTGCTGCTGTTGAAGGTAATTACGTACATTATCTAACCGCTATCTTAAGTCTCTCTGATACAATTAATATAGGTCAAGTTCTTTTGTATATTATATGAAAGTATACAAAACATAACATTTGACTCTTATTTCCTTGCTAATAATTTATTTTGCGATCAAGCTAACCTTAGAGCGTTATAGAACAAAATAAAGGTAACTAGAAAATTAAATAGAAAAAAAGTTTTATGTGTGAACAATACGGGCGTTAGAGCAGGGAGAGGTGGGGTGACCTGCCCAGGGCGCCGGACCTAAAGGGGCGCTACATACGCAAAAAAGAGCGCCACATACGCGTAAAGCGGCGCCACGGCCGCCTTTTTTATTACAATAGGGGAGGGGCGCCGTAGAAAGGTCGCCCAGGGCGCCAGTAATGCTAAAACCGGCCCTGTATATGAACAATATTCGTATGAAAGGAAATATCCGTCTATCATGCTACAGTAAGTCCGTGACATTCAAAGATTAAATTACAGAGCCGATGTCCAGACATCCTAGTTAATAATTGTTAAAGTAAAATGACCTGTACGACACGGTAGATAGGACCTATTTTTGAATTTATCTTGCATTTCGTCTTATTGCGCACGATGTGGATTCATTCTGATCCAAATGTCTGTGTATTTCATTATTTAACAATGGATGAAGCTAAAGTAATATTTTATTTGAAAATTGAATATTTTAATAGATTTAAGTAGATACTTAATTGCGTTAGTCGGTAAATTGGTAAAACCGATTGATAGCCTGATTAACATTTAATAGATAATTAATTGTCTAAACTGAGATTATCTTCAAATTCAAAGAAAATGGATATTGTAAATATAGTATTGTTGTGTATATTGTGAAGACGCAACAAAACGTTTTACATTATTTAGTGACCATTGCCTTGTACTGTTTTATTCCATATAGCTCTGCAATTACCAACATGACAGAATTTCGTCACAGTTTAAAGAAAACGAAACCAAAAATAATCCTTGCATTAAATAAGAATGGTGTGACCATGAAATAATTTACCGGGTCTAATAGAAATACATAATTTAGTTCTTAATTTTTCGCTATTGTAACAAATACGTCTGTGTGAAAAGAGTAGGGGAAACACAGGTGTCATGTTATTGTGAGTGTACACGACACATAATTATGTATAGCTGTTCGATGAAGGAAGAACCGCATTGATTCATTGAGTCACGAGTTCATAATAGTAACAAAAGAAACTAACCTGAGAGGTGGTCTCTTGTAATCCAATCGCTAACCCTTCAAGTAGACTGTGCACAAACAAAGCACTCAGCAGACCGATCACTCCTGATGAACTTCTATTGCATGGAGGCGTGTGATTAACATGGCAGATCCTTTGGTTTCCATTGTCACCGCAGCATCTATCCATCTCACCATCATTGCGAGATAGTAGACTAGTGGCTTCCCCACTTCCGTAGATCGATCCTTGATGATTATGTCCCATACCACCGTAAAACAAATGCACCATTTCATCAACAAAATAGACGATAAAAAACCCAATACATAACATCAGTTCGGAGTACTTCGGCAACTTTTCCCGCGCTTCGGGAAGCATATGTACTAAAGAAGTTGACAGAAGTACACCGGCTCCGAAGCACAAGAGTGTAGAAATTAAAAGAGGATGTCTCTGTCTCGCTCCCTCTGTGAAGCAAGCCGGTATCATACCGGTAATAAAACTACCAACTCCCAAAGCAACCATTGATAATGCTTTTGCTGTGGATACCTCCATTTTTTATTTATTTTTAATACACTCAGTATTACAAAAATAAAATATAATTTTAAAATATCATACGATATTTATCCACTAATATTCCGTTTATATTTTTAAATAGTTTGTTAGTCACTGTTTCCCTCCAAAACACAATATGAATAAAGAACTATTATTTCAAGCACGTACAGATTTACCGCGGTTTGCACATAATTGAGAAATTTATATTGTTTTGTAAGTTCACAATATTTACACACGCGTTTATCACAAAGACGATTTTACCACAATACGTTCCCACACATTTCGACGCGCGCGCTTATGCGACGTTTGTCAAGATGTGGTTTGACTCCGCTGACATTTTGTAATCTGTATTGCGGCTTTTACAATAATGTTGCCATACACAAATTAAATTTTCCCAAAATCATCCTGTTTTATATACAATATTTCCTAAAACTTTTAAAACAGTACTTTAAGCAACGAATAATAATCAAGAATAAATTGTAAATGTGTAATTGTAAAATACAAACCAAAAAAGTTTTTAGGTATTAAAAGAAAAAATAAAATGATGGCGATAAAATAAAAACTAACAA
>LD688930.1:5149753-5178776 GCA_003118335.3 Papilio memnon | reverse complement strand
AAAAGGTCAATTGCTTGCGATAAAACGGTTAGTTTAATAGCTAATCTCCTATCCTTTGATTCTTAAATTGCTATGCGATTATTCTTTTTAAAAGAAATAAATAAATGTCAACACTTACAAATATTATAAATGCAAAAGTTTAGATGGATGTATGTTTGTTATAGTTTTTAGACTAAACTGCTGAACGGATCTCGATGAAATGGCAGCGATGTAAATAATAATTGCTAACAAAGGCTAGTTACTTTTGTTTTTTTTTAATTTCACGCGGACGGAGTCACGGGCGAAAACTAGTAATGTATGATGTATTAACTAGTAATTACCTCACCGTACTTAAGTTTAATTCAGTTATCTAGATGTTACATTAAACATATTTAAGTTTATTTAATACTCGCTTTCGCCCGCGACTCCGTCGGCGTGGAATTAAAAAAAAACAAAAGTGAGAAGCCTGTGTTCTTCCAAACTATCCCCTATATCCATGCTAAATTTCATCGAAATCCGTTCAGCAGTTTAGGCTACAAACTCTAAGAAACATCCATCCAAACTTTCGCATTTATAATATTACGAGTAGTATGACAACATAATTATGCGTGACTTAAAAAGAATACCTTCTTCATCATATTCCTTAGCAGTCTGCGAGATCTTCATATAGCTCCTCATCTCTGATATAAAGTCTATCACGGAATCATAATCATCTGGAACTCCCTTAGCGGGCCAGAAGTACCAGAGGTGCGTCACCTCCCTCCAGGTTCTGGTGCCGAGGTGGACCAGCTGCAGGCTAGAGATGGCGTACTTGTCCCGCTGTTCCCGCTTCTTCAGCACCACCTGGAAGTCCCCGAAGCACCTCTTGTTGTCGGATACTTCTGATGGTGGAAGATATTCGTAGCATTTCTCCTAGAAACAGATAAGAGCTTTGGTGGATTTACTTAAAATACGTTAATATTATAAATGCGAAAGTGATGATGAATGGATTTTTCTTAGAGTTGGCTGCCTGAACTGCTGAACGGATCTCGATTTTTGGCATAGATGTAGAACATAGCCTGGAAGAACACATAGGCTACTTCTTTGTTTTATTCTTCGCGTTCGGAGTAGCGAGCGAAAATTTCTTACTAATTAGCGTTATAAAACAACTTTACTTGAATACTAGCTGTTGCTCGCTACTTCGCCCGCGTGAAATTATAAAATATAGCCTATGTTACTCATAGACAAATTACCTATCTAACAGTGAAAGAATTTCTAAAATCGGCCCAGTAGTTTTTGAGTTAATTTTTTCAATACATACAAAAATACAAATCTTTCCTCTTTATAATATTATATTATATTAATTAATTAAATATTAAGTATATTAATATAGATATAGATTAACATGCGTAATATACTTACCACTCCATTCTCCATGTATTCGGTAAGCATGACGATTAGCCTGGAGTTCTGTTCCCAGATCATCCGCCAGAAGTCGTGTACCGTGTTGGCGAGTGGAGCCTGGCATAGAATGTAGTAGTTACGGATATTGCCTGGACCCTGCACATAATAATTCAATATTATAGAAACAACAAAATTCAAGTACTCTTTATTATTATTTATTAAATTTTCCTAGGCAAATTAAAAACGGACAGTGTGAACGATTTGCCCTAAACTCACCGTGACATAATTAGCATTGATATATTCCGTAGTGGGGTCATTGCCGAGCCTGGTGAGGGGCACGCGTGTCTCCGGCAGTGGGAGCACGTTGGAGTATCTGTTCTTGTCCTCACAGCCGGGGGGCACGGCCTCTGGGGGCACTGACACTGAGGGGATCTCCGCGAACTCCGCGGAAATTGATTCCACGTCCAACGCGAAGTTCGCTAGTGCCGCGTATTGCATAGGATGAGAGGTGACCTGGAAAATAAAAATTATTTATGAAGTTATAATAATATAATTCTATCGACCGAAAACAATTTTAATGTATAACAGCTTTTGTTTATCAACGGTATTTGAAATAACATTTTTAATTGAACATTGAGATAGCGACGCGTAACAATAATCAATGGGACGCAACTTTTCAATTATAACAAAATGCGAAAGTTTAGATGCATAGAAGTTTCTTAGAGTTTGTAGCCTATTCGGATGAACGGATTTCGTTGAAATTTGGTATAGATGTAGAGGACAGTCTGGAAAAACACATAGCCTACTCACTTTCGTTTTTTTTTATTCCACGGGGACGGAATCGCGGGCGAAAGCTAGAACTAGCTAACCTTTTTTCATATGTCCATATTGGTTCATGGTTTTTTATTGATTATACAGTAATTGGTTATTTCTAAGAAGAGGCGGAGTTTGTCTCTATGCAAGAAAAAGGCTTTTTTTTCTGAAAGTAAAACACCGTGGAATTCCGCGACTATCTGTACAATAAGAATAATTCCTTTAAATCACGCGGCTATTATTTTGTTTATGCTCTGTGTAATCACCTCCATGTCTGAACATCAAACCTTCCCTTACCTCATCATCGTATGCAGGGTTACCATAGCTCCGCTTGCTGCACAGTCGGTGATTGCCCTTCCTGTGTCCGACACTCACACTGTCAAGACTGTACGCGTCGAGAGAGACGGGGGTGCAGCGCTGCGCGTACACACCTCGCCTACCACGACGACGGACTACCAGCTGCAAAAACAAGTTATAAGGTTCCGTGAGATTGACGAATCTAAGGGGAAAATGTCGCTTGAGAATAACACTAATGGCCATTTTTAACTACCTATTCCTTAAATTTAGGGATTCCTTAAGCAATACATAGAGGGCCCATAGCACGGATTTTATTATGATCAACGTTTAGATGTCAACTAAATTATAATTTTACTTTAGATCGAAAACTTTCAACAAAGAGACACCTATCTAAGAATACTTAAGGGGTTGAACAAGTTGAAAATGAGGATATTGGTCTTGTATTGTACTAAAACTACACTAAGGAAGACTTAAGATTGCGGCATATGATGTCATACATAACGGTATCCGGTGGCGACACCTATACCGTAGTTATCAAAATCGCCTGAGGTCCGAATTAGTCGACGCAAGCGTTTTGATTGTATTAGCAAGAAGTCGTAACAAAACACTGGCAGCTTATCTTTACCACGTACTCAACGGTAGGATATCATTCTATTTTTGAAAAAATAACCGTTAAACTAACATTTAAATAAAAAAAATAACTCAACCGATTAACTTAACGCTAAAATTATCGGAAAATGACATTAGACAAACACAAAAAAGACATTTTAGACGCGAATTCGTCCGCGCGGAGTTAGAAAAAAAATTATTAAGTAAACTGTGTTCTTACAGACCTTACATATATGCCTCATCTAGATCCGCTTAACCGTTAAGGAGGTTAAAGTAACCCTTTTATAATAATATCCATCCATCCATCTGAATTTTTGGATTTAAACATTAGTATAATTAAGATAAGATAATGCAAAAATTACTATGTTTTGATTATTTAGTGCTCAACCAGTAAAGATTTCAAACTATGATAATGTCCAGTTAATATTATTCCAGTGCAGGGATGGTACTAGTCTCGATTACAACTAGAAAATGTAAATACACACTATCTGTAACCTAGCTCAATATTCAAACCCTTCTTATAATATTAACTAGGCACATTACGGAGTCCTTAAAAGTACATTAAACTTACACTTTTTAGTTTAAAAAACTAAAGTTCATTTAATCTTAAAGTCTGTCAACAGCTTAACATATTCTAAGGGCCTCCACAAGCGTGGTGAGAAAATACAACGGCATTTCGACCGTTGCAATCTCCACTTGAAACCTTAATTTACGACACAGTCTGTAGTGCGCTTGCCCATAGTACCATTGTGTCGAAACATTGGCTTTAAAGTGTAGTAAATCCCTACTATAGGTAGTAACATATCTAGACTATTTAAATATAATTATATATTAGTATGTACGTACTTTAAAAGTTTTCAACAATTATAGAGTTTGTAAAAAATAATTAAAATCATGAAATTGGTTACTTTATTGCACTAACTTATCGTAGCTGGCGTAAAGTAGATGAATTTAAAATCAAACATATTAAATTTTGATAGATAATCTGGCCGAACAGTTAGGGATATCGATTACTAATTATTTTTTTTTAAATTCATTAGTAAAATGTGTCGTCAACACACGTAAAGTGGAAATCACTTGAGGTCCGTCATCGGCTAAGCTTTGTTTATAATTCGCGTTTTAAAAACATCCTCCCAGCGATACAGTGACATCTAGCGGGGCCGCGCCGGGATAGTTCCATAGATTCAGGTATGAAACGAAAGTTCCGACCACTATTATATTTTAATTTATCTTAAATTCTAGTAGCACACAAATTACGTCAAGCGCGAACTTTGTAACTATTTTTAAGGAAATTACGCAAAATCATTAATTAATTTGACACTGTTAAAGTTATTATGGAAAATAATAACCAAGTTGTTTTTAACAACAAAAATTGTGATCCATATTACATACTGATACATTCAAAGTCTTATACTAGTCACTGAGAAATTGCCGGTAAAACATTCGTAACTTTCGTGCAGCCGTACACTATAAATGGGCTTTTCCAGGCTGCGCTGGCGCACGCACCCCAAGCTCTCACTCCTGCGCCATCAGTACTACGGAACGGACCTCACTTCTCCAGTATATTAATTAATTCTTGTTGTTAATCATTTTTAAAAGTTAATTACATCTATTATTAATTGTGTTAGCTAAGATTGTTTGAAGAAAATATCGGTAAGTTTTTTATTACTTTTTTTTTGCTAATTGCTTGAGACTTCAATAATCAAATATCGGTATTTTATTTCACTTTTGGTAAAGGTTCAAGCTTTAAACGGATAATCAGAAATTCTGGAATTTAATTGTAATTAATAATATAATGGAATTCGAATTGAATTCAATTGCTTTTAAAATTGCAATATTTTTTTTTAAATATAGTAAAGTTCGATGAATTAGACCATAAATTAATTTGTTATTTCTACATGTTTCTGTTGTTTACTTGTTTTACTAGTCCTGGGTTCAATTTCGAACCATACCAAGCAATCGGCGATTTAAAGCAAATAATAGAATAGCTTACTATCTAGGCTACAGGGTATCTTGCCTTATGTCTTTATCTTAAAGTTTAGATGGATGGATTTTTGTTAGAGTTTGTAGCCTAAAGGCTGAACGAATCTTGATGAAATTTGGCATAGATGTTGAGGATAGTCTGGAAAAATATATGGGCTACTTTTTTTTTAATTCGGAAGGAGTCGCGGTCGTAAGCGAAAGTAGTTATGTCTAAATCGGATATTTAAAATGAAGTAGGTTTAAAAATAAATAAAAGTGCTAATAGGTTTAAAGCGTTTGACTTTTGATTACAAATAATTTTAGGGCAGTATTAAAACCTCTTTTCTAAATATACTTGATATTAAAGTTTTTTTACTAATGGCCTACTTCCCAGGTACAATTAATCGTTCGTTAGTATTTTTTGGTTCGATAATTTAATGAAATTCATTTCCGAACTAATTAACTTGAGTTTTACTCCGTTTAAACTTAGGTCAATCTAGATTATTAAATCACTAGGCAATAATAAAATAATTAGAGTCTTCAACAATCTAGCATTTTTGACGTAATATATTTTACAAATATATCCGACCAATATTTACAAGGCGGTTGTTCTTATAGCCCTATAACGGGTACAGTTACAAAGAAAACTTTGCATCAATAGCCAGCGAATGGTCGAGTTCTTATAACAGCGATAACCGCCAGTGTCCTATGGCGGTTTCGAGTTGCAAGTTGTGGAATTTTTATCACCATACTCGATGCAAACGATAAAATTGACACCGAGTTGCAGTTGCCACGTCATGGATTGTAGGTTACTTGTCTTTAAATTGGTTAGCAAAGCTTTCAAGGGGATTTTTTTGTGATTATTATTTACTGACTTATTTTTTAATAACCGATAGTCAACTCTACTTTTTAAATAGAGGTGTTTTTTGTATAAAAATTAAATAATGTCTCATGTCAATTTCAGGCAATGTCATCTCAGAAGCGAAGTCAGCAACGTTCTCCAAAGTAGTGAACGTAATTTATCGTCAGTTATGTCTATAGATATTATGCTCATTACTTTGGATATGTTGTATGAACAATCACCAGTAGACCGCCAGAAGACCGCCAGAAGTCCGAAGAAAGAACATAGAAGAATGAAAACTTTAGAATCGTTTTATACTGATGTTAATTTGTTATAACTGATGCTTTTTCTTGTTGTGTTTGTGTTCTTTTTTTTATATTTCCACTAGATTATTGGCAGTCATCTTTCGTGACTTTTCAACGATGTAAAACGAAATATAGTGAAAACTTGAAAAACAGCAAGACTGCAGGTAAAATATTTTTATTATTTAATTTTTACATTAATTATTGTTTTTAACTGTATTATTTAATTTATAACGAATTGATCTAATTAAAAAACATGTTAGTAAATTTTATTCATTTCTCCTACTCGACAATAGATGGCGTTGTGGGTCTTTTAATTTAGATTTCAATATAAATTACTCAACAATAGATGGCGCTGTAAGCCTTAATTTAGATTTGAATGTAAATTACTTGACAATATATGGCGCTGTGAGTCTTTTAGTCTACTTTTAAAATTACTCACCAATAAACCGACGAGCAGGATCAACGCGATGACACCGATGGTGGTGACAACTATCGCAATTGTGGCGCCCGAGCTCGTCTCTTCATTCGTGTACACTCTTGAAGAGGCTTCCGTTGTCATATCATCGGTGTAACTCGTCAAATCTTCTAATTCATTTATAGATTTTGTAGTCATTTCTGGAACATCCGTAGTCGTATCTTCCTTATGATCGAATGGAATATTTTCATTAGGTTTAACCGTTGTTTCTGAGTATCCGGGTGTAGTTTGCTCGGTTGTCGATGGTACAACAGTTGTTTCAGGTTCTCTTTCTGTTGTTGTTGTTGTTACTGTTGTTGTAGTTATAACAGTTATGGTTGTAGGTTTAGTTGTGTCTTGTATGACTTCGTTGCTGTCGCTGTTTTCTTCAGAACAACTTTCGTTCTTCGTTTGTGTCGGAGGTTCTGTTGTTGTTGCAATCTGGGGCATTTCTTCAGGTTCCGTTGCTCGTATAATCGACGCTGCTGTTGTTAATGTTGTTTCATCGCATTCTGTTGTTGAGTCAGTCGTTGGATTAGTTGTTGTAGGATTAATAGTTGTCGTTGGATTAGTTGTCGTTGGATAAGTTGTCGTTGGATTAGTGGTTGTCGTTGGATAAGTTGTTGTTGGATTATTGGTTGTGATTTCTTCAGTTGTTGTTTGCTCAGTACCTTCATCTGATTGAATCGTTGCAATATCATTAATCTTAGATGACAGTTCTAATCGTGGCATCATATCTTCAATGGTTGTGGTTTCCTCGGTTACTTCGGTTGTTGTTGAAAACGTTGGTCTGTACGTAGTTATAGGAGTTGTGGGTTTGTTCGTTCTTGTGGGTATAATTTTATGCCAGGTTTTGTTCATAATTGGTACTTCAGTCTCTATCTGTTCGGTAGGTACGTATGAAAATCGAATTGTCGTTATTTCATAATCAGTAGTTCGTACTTCAGACTGTTGAGTAGCAGTGTCGTTGCTTTCGTCGGTGGGCGTGGTCACGCTCGAAGGAAGTTTCGTTATCGATTCGAAACCAGTTGACTTTTTCACATCAACTGGTCGAATTTCGTCCTCGTTTTCGTCCGTTTCAGTCGTTTCATTTACCATTGCAGGGATCCAAGAAGGTCTTACTTCATTATTTTTTATCGTTTCGGTCGTCATTGTGATTGTTTGAATTTCCGTTGGAGTAAGTTCCGTAGTATTTTCTGGCTTTAAACTACTTTGTACAGATATATTGCTTTCAGCAGGTAATCGTTCGGATTTTGTTATTGGTTCATTATGATCGTTTAGGTTAATATTTGTTATCGGTTTCCAAGGTAGTTTATTCTGGTCGATTTCAGTAATATTCTTCGAAACATCATTAATAAGGGCAACAATAGGTGTTGTAGATGTTGTTGTCAAGACTATGGTTGTTTCTTTTTGGTCTGGAAATAATAATGTTCATAATTTAGAATATATTACATTATATATTATACGTTAACTTAATATATTTTTTTCATATAAAAACCTTAAGACTACTCACCTAGAAGTTCATTGACTTTTTGCAATTCGTTCTCATCGATAGTTTTTTGGGTCGATTGACTTCCATTCGGTACTTTGATCGACATTGTTGGTGTAGTTCTTAAACTCGCCAGCGCCCACGCTGTCATCGTCGGCGGTATTTCCAGGTCATTTATACTCATCCCCCCTACTGAAGTTACCCCTTCAGAACTAGTTTGACTTGTATTATCCGTATCTTCTATAGACGTAGTACCTACAGACTCGGTTAGACTTATAGAACTTCCTTCTCTAACCCTAGCAGTATTACTCGATGGATTTTCGCTGCTACCTTTAGTACTGCTTTGTTTAATAATTTCGGTTTGATCTAATGATTCAGTTGATGTTGTACTAGTATTCCCTATCGTTCCGTTCTGGCTTAGATCTTCATTGTCTTCTGTACTGTCACTTTCTGAAGTTGTTGTTCCACTCAAAGAATCGATCGAATCAGTTTCTCCAGTCTCATCTATAGTACTTATTTGATCCAGTGAACCACTTAAACTTTGAGTTACAGTTTTTGCAGAACTAATTTTGTTAAATGCATTTGAATCTGTACTACTAATTTTATTAATAGGTTGAGTTTGACTTGGAGAACTCATACTAGCTGTACTATTATATTCGTCTTTAGCACCAGTTTCTTTTAAAGAATCCGTTAAACTTATAGGGCTACTTGCGCTCTCTTTAGTGATTTCACTGATATTGTTTGGATTTTCATTTGCAGTGTTATTTGCAGTAAATGGTACAGATGTTGTAAACTTCATAGAACCTCTTTTCGACAATGTAGGTATTGTGTTGTCAGTTATTATTTGAGAATGTACAAATTTCTCAACACCACTAACATCACTTTGTAATACCGGATCTATGTCTGAAGGTAACGTCGTCAAGATTGTTTTCTGCGCTGGCAGTGGACGAGGTGAGGTGGAATATTTGTCTTTAATATTAAAATGCTCTGCATATATTGTGGTTGGGTAAGATGGTTTATACACTTTGCTAATGTTTCGTCGCGGTGCCATCCAAATGGGTTTAATTTTTGGTGTTGTATAATAAAATTTACGAGTCACTGGTCTCCATCCTGAATTCATAGTCGGAATTGTTTGTGGTGTTACACTATTGGGAGATACTTTGTTTCCTGTTAAATTGAGGCGTTTCGAATAGTTACGATTTCTTGGACTGACTTTGATTGGTCTTTCTGTATTACTGACGTAGTTTTGAGATGAAATTGGAATGTTCGAATCTTGTATTGGTATTATAGTATTCAATGAGTTCGGGATGACGTTTGGTAATAATATTGCAGGTATTGAAGTTACAGTGACAGGCATAGAGGATGCTGTCACCATAGCAGGCTGTGCTGCTGCCAATGACTCGTCTTCTTCTTGCAAGGAAGTACTGATAGTTGTCTCTACAGGCAGCGTATCGTTATCACAATCATAATCATCAGAATGGTTGATATTGTATGTTTCTGTTGACAATATAGACATTTCGTAATAAATGCTTGTACCATGAATGTCGGATAGCTCTCTGTTAGCTGTCCCAGCCTGTTCATTGTCTAAGCGACGAATTTCTTTAGTATTTTTTATTATCATCATTGATTTATTGTTCGGTGATCCGTTACTTAATTTCTCAAACCCTATATTCTCCCTTATAATATCTTGAGGACTCGTATTATTCATTTCTGGAGCCTTAGTTTTTACAGAAGCTAGATTATTCATAATACTAGACGAGATATCCGCATACTTTTGATCGAAATAATCATTTTTAGGTGTAGTAAGATCAGCTTCGAAGTCGAAATAACTGTGCGAATTGTATGGGTCTCCGTGAGTATTGTCGTTTTCGCTAGAGTCGAACATGTCTTTTGAAAAATGTTTTAATATTTTATCGAAGTTACTAAAGTCATGTTTTGTTTCACTATACATTTTGTCTTTATAACTGTCATCGTCGTTGTAGCCTGGTAAATTAAAACTATCATGGAATTTGCTAGAAGTGTACCTATCAAACATATTATCTTCTTCAGCATCAGCTAATTGAGAATCGTTAATTTCTTGCACATCATCGCTCTCTGTCATCTCCTCTGAGGTTATACTAGAAGTAGTAGAACTTGACAAGCCTGGTGAATTAACTCTAAATTTTCCCATATTGTTATCAATTTCTAGTTTCATTGTTGGTTCTGTGGATTTTGTCCTTCGTAACGGACTTTCTGAAGTAGATTTCAAATGAGATTGGAATTTAACTCTTCCCCTATCTTTATATTTCGCATTCTTTTCTGTGTGTTCTTCAGATGTAGATTCTTTAGGATGTAACTCGTTTAGTGCTACGTCTGGTGTTTTAGGTTTATTCTTAGTCGTCCAAGTGCTGTTCACTCGACTGTATTTTGTTGTTTTTTCATCTTTAAGGGTCGTTGAACTCGCCTCCTGAGACAGAGGACCGCCATTCACTGATGTGCATATTAAAAGTAGATTTACGATTATTGCTGCACCTGAAAGGATAAGGATGTACATTTTAGAATATAGATAAGCGGTAGTATTAGGTATTTTAATATTCCTACATACCAATGCATATTCTTACTGGTGATTCCATTGTGTTCTTAATAAAACTTTTTCATAAAAACTCCAACACTGCATTAATTAACATGGCTGCGCCTGAAACAAATTCATTACATGCTTTAAGATGCATCACAAATGAGATAACTGTTGGTAGAAAAGTTTTATGATTAGACAGCAATTTAGTCTAGTTTTATATTTTGTAAGTGACAATTTGGATGGATTTTAACAGTTATTATACATATATATTTTTAACGTAACTATCAGTTTGTTGCATTTTTCCGTGTGTTCATTGCTGAAGCACGGAAAAAATTTCTGTCTCAATTTTTATAAGGAGAATGTGAGGGAAGACTATACAGTTGATTCTTAACGGATGCAGGCGCAGTTTTTGAAAATACTTGTAAGAAAAAAGTTGGTATGAAAAAAATAATTACAGCTTCTCAAAGTTATATTTTAAGAAAATTTTCAATAATTATTTTTATTTAGTTCCCGTGCGAGTTATTCCAAAAACGGGATAACGGTACGAAAGCCTAGTAATTAGGCTTATTAAATAAAAAAATGACCACTGTAAACGAATTATTTTGGACGTACGGTCCTGCGACGTACGTACGGTACGGAAATCTGTTTTTTTTTATTTTTTACAACAAATTAATAACTTTAAAACTATAGAAAATCGGGCAACATACTTTGCGTTCAAATAATAGCTATTGAGGTTCTCTACCTCCACAAAACCTTTGATCCGTCGGTTAAGAATCACCCTGTATAAAATACAAGTGTACTGTACAAAACTGCAATGAGAGGTCAGCACGATAGTGAATATAGAAGATTTATTGCACGAATCTAGATAGAGTGGGAAAATCACAGATTATGTAATTGAGTGGAACAATATTACAAGCGTGTCGGAGGGCATTTATGCTAGATGTGCTGTTTCCCACACTCATATGTAAAACTTCACGCTATCTCTGTAGAGGGTAGATATAGACAATAAATAACCGTTAGATTAGAGCTTAACAGATAATTAACATTTCTGATTTAGTTAATAAGAATAAGTGATTTTTTTTTAATTCATTATGTACAAAATGGTTTCATGTCTTGAAGACTCATTATTTTATATGTTTTTTCCAGGAAATGCAGTTCTCACTAACGAAAAGTTCACATCTGGATTCCAGAAATATAACCATTCAAGACTGCTTAATAAAGTAAGCAAAATTAACTATTAGCATTAATATTATTATTTATATTAATCATACACTCATAAATTATACATATTGTACTTTGGTTGGCATAGCATTAGGTTTGATATTATTAGGTACAGTCAGAGCCCTTCTCGGTGTTTCACTTACATAATAGTAGCAATGTTCCTTGCAATGAGATTAACACCACATCTATCAAACCGTAGGTAGCAGCGAGTCGATCAAACGACGGATAAAAGAAACACATTTAAAAGCCTCCTATATTGTTCCCCGTCATCTCAATGCGTAGAAAAAGTTCAAAATATTGTAGATTTGAATATGGTGCACTGTCAAATTACTTGATAGTACATGTTCTTACAACCAATGCGTCTCAAGTGACGCCATCTATCACGCCAATCGTCACTTAGTACTTTTATGAACAACCAGTGACCCAAATATCATTGTAATCAACACGGCTTCGAATCTCAATCATGAGTTTGACTTGACTTTTGGTCTTTGTTATTAAGGTAATGTGGTAGTTATTTTGTTTGCAAGTTATTGGGCGTAGTAATTTTGTTCTAGTACTTTAGTATATTAGTACTTAGAGTATTTATTGCTTTAGTCATTAACATAGTAATTTGGTAGAGAATTTTTAGATTTACCTTTTTGGGGATTTTTAATTCTTATTTTGTTCGTTAAGGTTTTGAAGATAGAGTCTAAAATCTAAAAGTTAAATATTATAAAAGGTTGAACGGATGGATGGATGTTTGTTGCGTAAACCGCTGAACGGATCTGGATGAAATTGGGCATAAATGTAGAGTAGGGGATAGTCTGGAAGAATAAGTCATAGGCCATATTTTACTTAATTTTGTTTTTTTAATTCAACGCGGACGGAATCGCGGGGGAAAGTTAGTTAAAAACGAAATAAGTAAAGAATATCGACAATCATCCTATGTTCCTAAAAGATACTGTCGAAGACCAAATACATAATGTATATGAATGCGCCATGACCTTAGTAAACAAGTAGAGCAGAATTAGTCACAGTATGCTCATTGACCTACTTTGAGTTGTTAACTCGCACATGGCTTTGTTTTTAAATTAACAGCTAACGGTAAATCTCTGCCAAGTTGACACAGAACCTTCCAATAAGATAGAAGCTTAGAACTTCCAATATTTAATTTCATTTTAAGGCTTACATTGTCTTGTAAAAAATCATCTTTAAGTTTTAAAATATACGTAATTTTATCAATTACTTTTATTTCACACTAGCAGTTGCTTGCGACTTCGCCTGCGTGCAATTCAAAAATATAGCCTAGCCTATGTTACTCACAGATAAATTATCTTTCTAACGGTGAAAGAATTTTTAAAATCGGCTCAATAGTTTTTGAGTTATTTCAATACATACAAAAATATAATACAAATCTTTCCTCTTTATGATATCTGTATAGATATAGATTTACATCTCTCGTTACGTACGTACTTACCATTGTTTATTTCTACGCGGGTGGAGTCGCGGGCGAAAGCTAGTAAATTCATATACTACATAGTTACAGTAAAGTTATAAAAAGTAATTTAAAAGTCATCACAAGTATTCGTGTCTCATCGCCATTTCGTGATATACCAAACATTTTAATAGCACCGTATCAAATCTGAACGATATGAAATCAAAGTTCATGCTACATTACACTTTATGATCGACTAAAATGTACGCTTTTCAAACACAACGAGCAATGGAAAGTAAGCTATTGACATTTCAGTTGGGATCGACTGC
Organism: Papilio memnon; assembly: GCA_003118335.3. Classification (NCBI taxonomy): domain Eukaryota; kingdom Metazoa; phylum Arthropoda; class Insecta; order Lepidoptera; family Papilionidae; genus Papilio; species Papilio memnon. The sequence goes on along the minus strand of LD688930.1, from coordinate 5,165,126 downwards.
ATCGTGGATCGTCGATGAAGATCGTGATAGAATGCGCTTGCGCACAGATTAATGCATAAATAGAGAGGTGCGTTCATCTCATAATAAAAGGTTTAACAAATGCTACAAACACATGCTTAATAAGACGACGACTATAGTAATTTAAATAATTTTATATTTATATAATAGCGGTTGCTCGCGACTTCGTCCGCGTGGAATTATTAGCCTATATTACAGAGATAACGTAGCTTATTACTGGTGAAAAATTTTTTGAAATCGACCCAGTAGTTTTCCAGTTCAATATATAAAAAATCCAAAGATACAATTATTTCCTCTTTATAATATTAGTATAAATGTATAAATAGGTTAAAACCATAAACATAAAATTAGACCCTTGAATATTTGTTACGTACGATACTCGTAGTACGCACCTTACATCAATCATTACTTATTTGGCTAATCACATAATTGTAATAGGACAACGATTGTCTCATCACTAGTGTCAATATTACTACACTAACCGCGCGCGGACCGCATGCTAACGACCTATGCAGCCGTTCACATCACTACGTACAGTCCGAAAGAAAAGTTAAAACTTTTTTATCTAAATTTGTTATAGTCGATACTTCTGATATTTATAAATCTATACGTTTAGCATATCTATACTAATATAATAAAGCGTAAACACACACTCCTTTGTTGCCTAAGATGTCAGCAAATACAGCACATTTTTGAATACTTCTTTTTTTAATAAAAAGCTCTACACTTACGTCACGCTTTAGGCTATATATTTTCACGCCATTAAGCTTAGGGGTAAATATTTTGGATAAAAACCCTAACGTGAGAAAGAGATCACAAGATTGCCATGGTTTGTCATCATGTCATGTCACTTTGACATTTGCAATTGATTATTTGACACATATGTAAACAATAAAATAAAGTTTTTATAATTTCACGCGGGTGAAGCCGCACGCGAACAGCTAGTTCTTAATATTCACTGTTTGCTTAGTTTATATTTATTACTTTATTGTTAGGAAAGGTCAAACTAAAGTTGATAATAGGACCTAGACGCTGTTATTATTTTAAAGGTGCAATAATTATTGTCGAACTATACTTGTGATATAGGATTCAAGTTAAAAACATTATTTTTTAAATGCATCCTATTCTTGCAATCAATTATTCTCATATATTGTACAAATAATATTAAATGATTAGCACTTTTGTGCAGTATTATCCTAAGTTGTAACTCAAATCACGAAGTCCGGCGGTGTACACACGCCCTACGATGCGGACCTCGCCGCGTGATGCAACAAGTCAAGGTTTTAGAAAATTCAAACAGTCACCTTTTTATCTAAGAAACTCTTTTGGTAAACGCTTAATTTACAAACTGTTGCGACAATAGACCGCCATTGTTAGCAACCTGTTTAAAAAAAGAGACAGTAGATGGCAGCAAGGTCGTTATTTTTAATTGTTATGGAAAACCATAATCACTGCGTTTAATACAAGCGAAAGTATTTATCGTTTCTGGTTTTAATAATCCTCATTGAGAAGATAATATTAAATTCTTGATGTAAAAGCAGCATTTGGTAAACCAAATTGGTAATATAGAGTAATTAGGGTCCATTCAGATCAGGGTTTTTATCTACACTAATATTATAAAGAGGAAAAAGTTGTTTTCTTGAATTTTTGTATGTATTGAAATAACTCAAAAACTACTAGGCCGATTTCAAAAATTCTTTCACCATTAAAAAGTTAGGTTATCAGTGAGTAACAGGCTAGAAGTTTAATTATTTCTTAATCAGTCGCAAATAACATTGAGCTTTTCTTAAGAGCAAGCGTAATAGACGTCTAAAGAAAAATGTAACCTTGTTGCAATCACATAAAGCTCAATTTTATTTGCGATAAAAATCTGGTCTACTCTCCGTTGTATGTGAACAGAACAGTCGCTACAACACAACCTACAGTAACTATTGTAAAAATATTGTTGTTTCTATTTTTCCAAGGACAATGAGAGGGATGACAGAATGTTTTTGTACAAATGTTTCTGCAGTGAAATCTTAATGTTAGATTCTTGACATCCTTGTCTCAAGCCGCACCCTAAACATTAATAATATTGAATACCTTGGTAATGTCATTTGTACATTTCTAATACTGAATACCAATATAAATAACAAACTGGTTTATTTTACCTTCGACTCGCATTCATATTATTAAAGCAAGTTAATAACAAGAAGGAAATTGATCTTAAAATATAATGTGTTGCAATTTTATTTTATTTATTTTGAAATGTACTTTACTTACAAACAATATATTTTTAACTAGCTTTCGCTCGCGATCCCGTCCGCGTGATATAAAAAAAACAAAAGTGAGTAGCCTATATGTGATCTTCCAGACTATGCTCTACATTTAAACCAAATTTCATCGAAATCCGTTCAGCTGTTTAGGCTACAAACGTTAACAAACATTGTTGGCGATGCAATAAGCCTTTTTGCTTCTTATATTTTATATTTTTACTTTTTTGTATAATTTCAAAATTAGAAATTAGTTTTTAAATTTTATTATTTTTATTGTAAACTAGCTTTCGCCCGCGACTCCGTCCGCGTGGAATTAAAAAAAAGTAACTAGCCTATGTGTTATTCCAGACTATCCTCTACATCTATGCCAAATTTCATCGAGATCTGTTCAGCCGTTTAGGCTACAAACGCTAACAAACATTCATCCATCTAAACTTTCGCATTTATAATATTAGTAAGAAGTACGATATTTGTTATTCTTCATTAAATTTGTACCACGTTTGCTAGGCTGTTTCTTTTATCATTTTTCCTCTTTTTCATTGTAAGGTTATTTGAATTCGTTATAATTCTCCGCGAGCTCCGCCTCCGCCTTCCTGTGCGTTCTTTTCAAACATCCATCCATCCATCTAAACATTGGCATTTATAATATTAGTATGAAGTATGATAGTATGATTACCTTTTACATTTAGTTTAAATTTAGTATCGCCACCCGGCTGGAGAGTTAACTTTACACAAAAAGAACCTTCATGTATCCAATCCAATATTAATACCGTTAAAAAATCCAAATAGTCTTCGAAATAATAGTTTTTTCCGACATCTAGTATCGATTTCGAATAATATCGATGTCCTAATGTAAACAGCCAGTTCTGCGCAACAATTCATCTTCGTAACATCAGCACGCAAGCGATATTAACGCAACTTTACCATTTCGCGGCTAGATGACCTGACGAAAGGCTAGAATAATCGCTTAACTGACCGATGACTGTTGCGAAATCGATCTGTTTGGTCTTATATGACAGATTAGCTAAGACACCTTTGTATCACTAGCTCCAATGTGTTAGGGCGCGGTTGGGCCACTGCTGAAAGTAAAGGGAGCCACGACCCTGAGAGCGCGCGCACACCTTTGACTAAACTATCGCATTGTTTAGGCTCGCTTTGATTCCTTTGAGCGTATATGGATGTGCGCACACCACTCGATTGTTAGTTGTGCAACTAAACAGTTGAATTGGCTACGAAAGAATCGACAATCCCACAACAGTTGTGCGATAGATTAGTCAAAGGTATAATAGCATGTAAACCGATACGTACTAGCCCAATAGTTAAGTAATTACAAAGATATGTTTTAAGTGACAATAACTTAATGCTTATGATTATGGACTTCGATATATGATTGTAGGTTCGAAGCTGGTTTAAGTCATCATGATCCTCCTTATCCTACTCCCGTAGGGTCGGCGCAACAGGTTTTTGTCCTCCACATAACTCTATCATACGTCATCTCAGTCATCACTCCCTTTTTGATCATGTCACCTTTCACGCAATCCATCCATCTCTCTCTAGGTCTACCTCTACCAGTGTACCTCCACACTCATAACTAACGTTCTCCTTGTTACATGCGATTCATCCCTTATAACATGCCCATACCATGCTAACCTTTTACTGTTTTTTTTATTTTTAAAGTAGGTTTAAGTATGAACAATAATTTGTTATTATTTAAATCTATCAAAAGTTTGTTAAGAAATATCTATTCATAAGTTTATTTTAACAAGGTTTTTAACCCACAAAATAGTAGCGATTTCGGATATATCTAAATTGTTTATCAACCATACTTTACAGTTTATTGGAAGAATGAAGTTGATGTTTTTATACATGTTTTGGGCAGTGGAAACTCAAGTTAATGATGCCTCTAGGCACGCTCTGTTGCCTTCAAATTACATTTTCACTTTTATTTAAATCGTTAACTCCACGAGGGAAAGTGGCTACGAATTCAAATAACTTTTTATTATTTTAAAGAGCTAATTATCAAAAATATACTTAGTTGTAATTATAATTGAGAAGTAGAAAGCAACTTACATGTTACAAGTTATACAAACTTAACTATTGAAAAAAGTGATCATGGTCAGGTAACTTTAAGAGCGGGCGCACACCTTCGACTAAACTATCGCAACTGTTGTGCGATTGTCGATTGTTTCGCAGCCAATTCAACTGTTTTGCACAACTAAAAATCGAGTAGTGTGCGCACCTCCATATAAGCTCATAGGAATCAAAGCGAGACTAAATTAGTGCGATAGTTTAGTTTCAAGTGTGCGCACGCTCGAGAATCAACTTTTTAATCCAATTGTTTCAGTAAATGTTCGCAATATTCGAGTTGATTATTTATTTAATCTATACTAATATAATAAAGCATAAACACACACTTCTTTGTTGCCTAAGATAAGATCAGTAGTAACAGTATATTTTTGAATAATTCTTTTTTTAATAAAAAGCCCTACACTTACGTCACGCTTTAGACTATATATACTCACGCCATTAAACTTAGGGGCTAAATATTTTGGATAAAACCCTTGTTTTGTGGGAAATATACCATAAGTTGCTGCCAACATCAAGGAAGCAAGATTGCCATGGTTTGTCTGCATGTCATGTCATTTTGATAATTGCGATTGATAATTTGACAAATGTAGGTAAACAATGAAATAAAGTTTTTTATAATTTCACGCAGATGAAACCGCGAGGGAACAGCTAGTTTTTGTATACAATCGAATATTAAATTCAGCGGTTACTTTTTCTCATTATAAATAATCTATTTATACTTTGACGTATGGTAAAGTGGGCGTATTAGTTTCAAGTTACATTGTCTGGCGTGTTGTTCATTCTAACATTGAAGTCATTAAAAACAGATTGTAGTACTACAATAATGTGACGTAATACATTTATTGTTGAAGAGGACATTTTATTTTTAAATCTACGAACAATGACGTCATTGTACCTCAGAATGCTTTCTTTCTTTGACGTTTAAGTTTACAATGAAAGTCTATCTTTATTTTGTCTTGAAATTGAACCCAGAACTCTTTAAGTTGTGGTACATTTTTTATAATAATTGCAATGCATATTTACGTGCTGTCTTACCACAAACTAAGAAACTCATTATTGTCAAATTACTTCAACGAATTTCCATTATATACTATACTAATCATCATCATCTCCTCCTCCTTATCCTACTCCCGTAGGGTCGGCGCACCGGGTTTTCGTCCTCCAAATAACTCTATCATCCGTCATCTCAGTCATGACTCCCTTCTTGATCATGTCACCTTTCACGCAATCCATCTATCTCTTTCTAGGTCTACCTCTACCGGTGTACCTCCACATTACGTCCTTCTTGTTACATGCGATTCATCCCTTCTCATAACATGCCCATACCGCGCTAACCTTTTACTCCTTATTTTCTCAACCACTGGGGCTACTCTCAAACTTCCTCTGATATACTATACTAATATACATTCAAAATAAAACAATATTATTTTAAGGAATTAAATATATTTCTTTTTAATTATACGAATTTATACCATTAAGAAAAAGAATGTTAGCATAAACAATGGAAGCCAATTACTCCATTGACTCACTGCTTTGTAAAACCATCAAGATATCCAGATAAAAGGCAATAAAACAAACAATAGATTACTAAATAACGCATCTGTAATCATAATCTACATACAAATCTAACAAAACTACTAAAATGTACCAATGAACAAACTAATATCAACTAAAACTAATCAGGACCCACACCCATATTTCAAATACATGTTTAGTACCATAAATCCACAATTAGTGTGCTTTTAATAACCTTATAAATGTTATGAGAACTAACTTTCGAAGCTACATTTATCGATTCTCGAAGCTTAAGTTTTATGTAACACTAGCTGTTCGCGTGCGGCTTCATCCGCGTGAAATTATAAAAACTTAATTTTATTGTTTACATTTGTCAAATTATCAATTGCAAATGTCAAAATGACGTGACATGATGACAAACCATGGCAATCTTGCTTCCTTGATGTTGGCAGCCACTTATGATCTCTTTCCCACATTAGGGTTTTTATCCAAAATATTTACCCCCTAAGTTTAATGGCGTGAAAATAATTAGCCCAAAGCGTGACGTTAGTGTAGGGCTTTTTATTAAAAAAGGATTGTTCAAAAATATGCTGTAATTGCTAAGATCTTACGCCACAAAGAAGTGTGTGTTTACGCTTTATTATATTATATTATATTAGTATAGACAAAATTAACTACAATCCAAAGTAATAAAAGAAAAAATAAGAAATGTAATATCTATATTTAATGATCGGTGTAATAAAAACTAACAACCGCTATAACATATGTAGAAATAATTGGCCATCTCTCCAAACTAAAAAAATAATATTCTCAAATAGTTTTCTATCAAATTCGAACAGAGCTTTCTCGTAATAAAATATTTTTAATGAATAACACTGATATTAAGAAAGTAAAAATGCTAAATTGGTAACGATATAAACGATTAGAAAATTAACACTTTTATATAGTTGAGAAGAAATGTGACAATTGGTAGAAAATCTACATTACATTCAAACTAGGTAACACTAGCTATGAAAACTATGAACCGTAAAACTCTGTAGTGGGATTTGTGAGAATCGAAACCAATAAGAAGCTTGCTAAATCTATTATCTATCTATCTATCTACGAGTATACTAATATAATAAAGCGTAAACACAAACTACTTTGTGGCGTAAGATGTCAGCAAACACAGCATATTTTTGAATAATTCTTTTTTTTTAATAGAAAGCCCTACACTTAAGACACGCTTTCGGCTATATATTTTCACGCCATTAAACTTAGAGGGTAAATATTTTGGATAAAAACCCTAATGTGGGAGACCACAAGTTGCTGCCAACATCAAGGAAGCAAGGTCATTATGGTAACGGTAAATTTGACATTTGCAATTGAGAATTTGACAAATGTAAACAATAAAATATAGTTTTTAATTAGACGGATAAAGCCAACAGCTAGTAAGACATATTACTGATCATAAGTAGCACCTCATTTAATAGGCGTTTGACATAAATATAAAACAAGAAATACAGTGAAAACCTGAATTGTTAAAGAGTTCAAACTCTTATGTGATAATTGAACATTAATCATCATTATCCATTATTATGATTTTAGCAGAATTCTTATTTAACTTTCACATGCAAAATTATCTAAAATGCAAGAGCACACGCACGCCAGTCAATTAATAATGCACGTAATACAACATCCAAATGTATCGCAGATATTTTATGTTTATTAGATAGCATTTTGAACCAAAATCATAGACTTTCAGAAGCCTTAATTTATTTTCAATAAAGTACAAATAATAAACTTAAAAAAACATTTGGTAAACATACATCAAGAAAACAAACCAAATTACTCAACTAAACAAACATGAGCGAGACTAGCGCCACTGTTGTAACCATAGACAATATAAATCGTGATTGGTAATAAAAATCATAGCATTTATAGCACTATGCATAGACATCCTGACCCATTGTGCTTTAGTTCGTGAGTATTGCAGTACAAGTGCTCACTTCCTTATTACTGAGAGCTGTTGCTCCGTTTGTACTTTCCCTTCTACGTTTGTCTTTGATTTCGACATAGAGCAAGCAAACCTTAGTGCTTTATAAAAAGGACCATAGAGTATTAACAAATGTATTTAAAACCGTAAATAAGCAAGTAGTAATAAGAAGCTATTGTTATTTTCAATGAAGCGAAGATGTTTTTCTTAGTTAAATGGTCGCTAAGGAAGACCCTTAATATAAATCTATATATCTGAAAGAAAGTCGTGTTAGTTACACTATTTATAAATCAAGAACGGCTTTACCGATTTGGCTGAAAATTGGTGAGTAGGTATCTTAGAGCCAGGAGACGGACATAGGATATTTATTCCGTTCGACAGCGATGGATGGATGGATGTTTGTTAGAGTTTTTAGCCTAAACGGGTAAACGGATTTCGATGAAATTTGGTATAGACGTAGAGGATAGTCTGGAAGAACACATAGGGTAATCATTTTTGTTTTTTTAATTCCACGCCAACGGAGTAGAGAGAACACAGTATCTCTAAGTAACCATGAAATGGCTTTATCTAGACAGTTCGTGTAAAATAGTTGAGTTTTTGGATAAGAGATGTAGAATTTTATTAAGAAAATAGAATTTCTAATAAATCACAGATAAAAAATGTAATGCAATTCAATGTAATTAGCAACGGTCTTAAAAACACGATTCATTACTCAGTGATCCAAAACACCACGGACCCTTCACACCTCCCGTGGTTAATTTAATTATTTAGTTGCGTTTCAATACTACGGATTACCTGCACAAAAACGGAAATTCGGTAGATTTTCTATTTACGTAACATTGGTTAATTAAATAAAACCAAACTATGGCTAAACAGTTCAAGTTTAGCTTAACAGAACGGCTTAGCTGCCGGTGTAGAACTTAAAGTTATTAATTGGTATCTCTGTGTACATCGCGATTTAGCACTGCACTATAGAATTCCCTTAGCGCTCAATTAAGGACTCTCAGTCATCATAATCATCGTCGTCAATTTCATCTGCCCACTTTTGGACATAACCTTCCCTAATGTTTCAACAGTATGCGGTCCTTCGGCTTCTAACTCGCAACTATGAGTGTGGCATTGTCATTCTACTGTCTTCTTAGTTTGTTTAGAATTGGTAGTGATCGTGTGGTAGTCAGTATATCGTGACAACGAGGAATGGTGCACGAGAAAGCGTAAAGACGTGCACTGGACCGCGACCGCAGACGCTGAACAATACCGTATTGTTGGTACACGTCTACACGTTTCGGATGTGAGTAGGACCATACACGGACAGATTTAAACAGTCCATAGTAGTAGCGTCAAGCAATCTGGGAATAGTGTAAAGTGGCCCTTAGTTACGTTCGATTAGCGTCATCTCAAACACTGGAAGAAATTAATAATTCTTGATCCTTGATTTGTCAGGTACGAGAAAAACTTATTGTTAGTTGCATACCCACTTTAACCAGAAAACATCAACTTCAAATCCGTAGCCAGAATGTCCATGGGCGTCATCATCAACTTGCCCTTATCCCTTACGGAGAGTCGGCACAGTATGTGCTACTCTTCCATACATTTCTATCAGCCGTCATATCTGAATCCACTCCCTTCTTAAGCTTATCCTCTTTCACACAATCCATCCATACTTTCTTCGGTCTTCCACTTCCTTTGTAGCCATCCACATTCATTCTTCACACTTTCTGGTTAATGTCAAACGTCACCAAACGATAATCTAGGCTAGGTCTGGTTGGGTTCGTCTGCTCTACACCCTCTGGCGACGCTCATGGAAAAGTGTACCGGGAGATTTCGAATCAATTAGGCAATTTCTTTAACACGCTAACTGCCGAATCATAAAGTAATGTTCGTACATATAAATTGAATTGAACGTGTTGACTTAATTACTTTTATTTGCAAAAAAGAGCAATACTCATTTAAATAAGAATACGTTCTCATTCTGTTATTTGTAATGCTTGCGAAATGCACTCGATTGCAAGCAATGACCAAATAGGTTCTTTGATATGTTAATGCATTATTTATCACGTGAACTGGTTACGATTACGTTAAACTATTCGCATTTAAATATCCCTTTTGAAATTACAATATACACAACATTTTGGGCCTTACCATAAAAATTAGACTGTGTTTCATATGCATTTTAACTTAAACATACTTCAACCATACCATAGCTTGAGCATTGTAGTTATGTATCATACTAATATTATAAATACGAAAGTTTAGATGGATGGATGGATGTTTGTTAGAGTTTGTAGCCTAAACGGCTGAACGGATTTCGATGAAATTTGGTATAGATGTAGAGGGTACCCTGGAGAACAGATACTCACTTTTGTTTGTAATAATTTCACGTGGACGGAGTCGCAGGCGATAGCTAGTAAGTATATACTTAAAATATATATTTATGATGAAACATATGACCACGTTGACGTCCATAATCAGGGGCGGTCAGAGTTAAAACATGTCTAAACAATGTCACTATATTTTTGGGGTAATAAAGTTGGTGTCTAAAACACGAAAAAATTGTTTTGTTTATTACTTACCAAGATTATTGTAATCCATTTAACACATCTGTAACAAAAAAAAAATCAACAATAAAAAAAATTACTTAGTTAATAAAGGAAATGTACAGTTTTGCTTATTATGGTAATAGCTATTCCATCTCTGCCTTAAAGTTTTATTAATAAAAATATTATATATGATTTGGTTATCCGATATAAAAATTATTTACAAATTTATTTAAACAATGTATTGGACGTCGCGTGCAATTAATAACAGGGCAATAAACTGAATAATAAAGATAAAAAATGAATCAACTATATTTTCCTAATATCGATAGTTCAAATAACAACGTACATATTAAATCAATTGTAAACTCTATTTTCTTCCGTATAGAACTCTTTTTTGCTCATTTGTTTAGTCAACATAGACAATGTTCAGTCGGGGTGAGTGACATTTATTGAAAACTGTAAACTAATTGCTATAGAGACACAATATTCGTAGTTTATGAAAACCCATCCAGGGTTCACGTGCGTTTAATAGCAGTGTAGATTAAAACACGAATTTATAAAACACTAGCTGTTGCTCGTGACTTCGCCCGCGTGAAATTAAAAAATGCCTATGTTACTAGCCTATGTTACTCACGGATAAATTACCTTTCTAAAGGTAAAAGATTTTTTAAAATCGGTCCAGTAGTTTTTGAGTTATTTCAATACATACAAAAATACAAATTTTCCTCTTTAGAATATTAGTATAGATATAGATATGCCTTCATTCCCGTTGATTAACTGAATTACAATCTCTTATGCCTGTTCCACACTTAGCCAGTACAGTAGGAAACTGGACTGGCATTCAATTATCATAATGTGAGCACTACCCTGCGCTAGTTAGACCAAACAATCCATGATTAGCCTTCGCTACTGTCTTACTATACTGGCCGAGTCTGAACCGCTATACTCTTAGTTTTAACAAAACATTCGTACTGTTTAAATAATTAATTATTAAAGGAATTTGGCTTATTCATGTAAACATTCCATTAGTGAAGATCCCTAAAAGTAAGTTTATTTAACGAGCCGTACCGGTGCTAGGGTAGGGCGTGGAGCGAACGCCCAGGGCGGTATATCGAAAGGGGCGTCACAGGTTTGCATAGATATATCGCCCAGGGCCCTGGTATCGGTTTAATCGTCCTTAGTAAATACTTAACTCATAGCAACAGTCTTATACAAAAATTATACATCGATTTTTGTCGATACTAAACACACCACTACATTACTGATAAAGAAAATTGTTCATAAACATGTAAAAACAATCATTCTTGTGTTTTCTCAGTGGCTGTAACGAAATTAGTAGGCTTCAGTTAACTGTGACCGATACACGCTCCACTGCGGCGGAATCCGACTGTACACCTTGCCACACAGCACACACCATACACATACACATGCTTAGATATTAGAGACTTTATTTTGATAGCCTTAAGGTTAAAATTCATTTAGTATTATTCGAAACGTAAATCGATACTTATTTTGACATTGATTGTTGACGACTCTTTTCAAATATTTAGTAAATATCGATTATTTAAAACCAAAAACAAAAGAGTTATTTTCAATAGTTTAGTTCGAGTTTATTGTTCTCAATGATAATATGACACAGTCCTAACATCATCGAATTAATGAACATTCTGGAGTTTTTATGATTTTTATTTAAAGTTGTAGGTCGTTGAGTAGTGATCTGTTATCTACGAGAGTATAAAGCCCGCTACCGCCACAGTTCAAATTCACCGTCCGTCCGTCAATTTTTTTTTGGCAAGTTGGCAACCCTTGACCAAACAATTTGTATGACATTTTAACCCTTAATTTTGCAAAGCATGGAATGCAGTAAAACGCTTTTTATTTTGTTGTAATTGATACACATAAAACTAAAGAAAAAAAATTTTTTTTTTCAAATTTTATATATGCCAGGGCAAACATTGTCAAATTAAGGGTTAAAACACAAACGACTTTTTTCTCCCTCAAATTCTACGGTAATTGTCTCGAAACCTTAATCAGTATTTAGTATGGCGATCGTATGGCAGTTGCTCAGCACATCCATAAGTGACTTGCAGTACAAAATAGTTGACAGAAGAGTTGCTATGGCTGGCGGCGTGGGCCGGCGTAATGCTGCGTGGTGCAAAGTTAGCCGGAGTGACGTAGCGAGGGGCAACGTGGTGCAGCGTGGGGCGAAGTGCTGCGGCGTGGGGCAACGTGGTCCGGCGTGGGGCGTCGACAGCCGGAGTAGCGTGCAGCGGGAGAAATCCAATGCATATTTATGTTATCGCTTTCCCGCTCTCGATATGTCGATGAAAATCGATTCATCCTTTAATCGATTGTCATCGACATCTCGGTACATCGATTAAAGGATTATCCGATTCGGAAAATACTAATTTTGTGAAGCTGGTTTTGCGTATGGTTGATATGCATTCATACATAATTTTATACATAATTAGTTAGTCGGTAGTAGAACCCTACTTTATTATAGAAAATGTATTTCTTATTATGACTTTTATGGTCATATTAGATACCAATATAAGGATATCGATCTTGCGAACCTATTACGAAACACAAAATAAATTATTTACAAAGGTTGCCACACGACCGTCGCAGGTCGAATCGGAACCAATTCAAATTGCGTATGCGAGTGCAATCCTGCCACCTTTTGCCCTATTGCTGTCCAATAGAATAAATTGACCAACTTTATAATAAAACACTATATTTTTCTCGCGACTTCTTCAGCGAAAAAAAAAAACATGTTAACATAATATTAGAAGGATAAACAGAATTTTCTTAATCCATTTAATAGTTACACATTCCAAATAAGCTTGAATCTTGTGCTATATGGTTTACGATAATAACAAGCCATTCCACAATAACTTAGGCGGTTATCCGTAACCTTAACTTAAGCTATTGACGATTTATACAACAGAAGCAGTAACATAAACGTAACTTATATGATCTAATATAACATAAATACCAGCATTTAAGTTAATTGCACGCGATGCAGGCGTGTCCTGTCGTCTGTTACATACATGAAATGGCATGTTATAGATAATGTAAGGCCGTTTACACGCTAAAGATTACATAGATACAAAGTATATAATATATACTTAGATCTTTAGAGCGAGTGCACACCTTTGACTAAACTATCGCACAACTGTTGTGTGACTGTCGATTGTTTCGCAGCCAATTCAACTGTTTGCACAACTAAAAATCGAGTAGTGTGCGCACTAAACAGTTGTGCGATAGTTTAAATAAAGGTATGCGCGAGCTCTAAGTCAGCGCTAGACAAGAATTATTCCATGCCGAAACAATAAAAAATCAGCCTAGGTGAACCTCAACCTAGCTTAGGTTCATCCTAGTCTTAGTCTAGCTTAAGATGGAATAAGATAATACAAAATGATATGAAATAACTGAAAAACATTTAACGGTTATTATTGCAACAATAGATAGCAGAAAAACAACAATAGCATTTTGTTTTGAGGTCAGTTGTGGCCAGTGGTGCTCAAATTACGGCCCGCAGATCTAATACTAGTTGTATATACCGGGTCACAATGAACAAATAAAACTTTAAATATGCAAGTGTAATCTATACTAATATTATAAAAAGGAAAGATTTGTATTCTTGTATGTATTGAAATAACTCAAAAACTACTAAGCCGATTTCTAAAATTCTTTCACCATTAAAAAGCTACGTTTTCACTGAGTAACATAGGCTTTTTATTATTTTTAATTTAACGCGGACAAAGTCGCGAGTAACAGCTAATGTTACTATATGTTTGCATTCTGTGATGGAAATTATGAAGTCAACTGTCTGTCCGAAACAAAACCAATTTTGTTAAATACGTGGTTGACTTCTGATTTGAAAATAGATACCAATTCTCAGTCTTATCACGTTACAATTGAGTCTAATTTCCAATACGCAATTAAACTCCGGACGCATAGTGAGGTGTAACCAACATCGGAGATCTGTATTCGTCGCAAGGGCAGACAAGTGGAGTGTTACGGTAATTCGTCGCCAACTTAGGCATCTCGTTTATTTTGACCTCAATTTATTGATATTCGAACTTTTTTTCTTTATTTTTAAATAATAATAAACTGGCTCCAAAGTCTTAACTCCCACGCCTTACCTTACTAATATTAATCTAAATGTTTAATGGATATTTGTTACCTCATAATTCCAAAACTACTAAATGGATTTGGATGAAATTTAAAATAGAAACAGATTATAGCATGAAATAGAGCATAGAGTAATTAGTCTTTCAATTTAGCTCAGAAACGGACTTTGTGTTTAAATGAGTTATGAACGTTGACCCCGTGATCGATGTAACCGAGGAAAGTAAAAGCGAATGAACTATAACAGATTAATTCCGTGCAACGGACGGTCTGCAACTTGTATAATCTGTGCCACTTCAAGATGGCGTATCGGAAATGGCGGCATTACAGCGAAATGGCGGCAGTTTTAATTTGACAGTGCTTATTAAATTGATTCCCACGATTAGTTTGTTTCCGTATTACATTAATGAGATTTCACTATCTACCATTTAAAAGATTTATAACGTACGTTTACATTTTTGAGAACCATAGCAGAAAATGTGATGTATGGCAGATCCTAACAAATTGGCATAAAATACCTAGATGGATAGAATGTCTGTAAAATATAAACAATGGTAGAGCTCGCTTTAACATCTTAGCACGAACGGATTGGCTCGCCCGGTGCAATACCACGACCACACAGAAGACAGGCGTCAAGTGGGAGCAATCCCGCGATTCGTCTGGTGAGTGTAGTGCCGGAGGCCCAATTTTAGTCCCTTTACCGTTCCACCCTTTTCTTTTTAGGAAAGGATTGGATGGGAAACTGGATCTGACGGTGGAGGAAACGCATAGGAAGTGGAAACATCCTCTTTATGTGCGTCTCCTCCTCCATCGATTTAGGGTAGGCAACTCATCTGCAATTGCGGATG
>LD688930.1:5127382-5139178 GCA_003118335.3 Papilio memnon | reverse complement strand
TTAAAAATATTAAAAAAGATATCTACCTAAAACTAAAAACCATAACAGAATCCCGAATAAAAATAATAAGAACTTTAAAACATTATAAAATAAAATTCATATTATAAATTAAGGTTCCATTTAAAATAGAAACAAAAACCAGTTATGCTGTCAAACATGTTGATATACTAATTTCATGAATAAACCACCTTTTTCTTGCCATCTAATAGTACTAAGGTAAAATTCCTTCTCAATATTTACTGCAATTTTATGCTCCATAGATAACTTATTTCTGTTTTATATTATGAATACAGTTTACATTTCTCGAAAGCGCCATTAGCTCAATGGTTGAGTATACCTCCATCTGATACGTAGTCGTTGGTTCGAATCCTTCCAATTGTTATGAATATAACACGACTGTAAAGAACTTGATTTAGTTAAGTAAATATAAGTAAATTTTGGATATCGTGATAATATTTATTATCGGGATTGTACATAATTATAAAAAAGGAATTTGTTTGCTACGAAAAAAAAAGAACTTCTATTTTGTTAAGAAGAATTAATTCTAATGTCCCTTATCCTTTCCAGTAAATGTATTTATTTATCCAATAATTAATGACTTTATAAGTAAATAGTACGAATAAATAGTAGTCTTAAGTTATCAACAAGTGCAGTTTAATAAAGAAATCGAATGTATATTATTAATATAAACTGAAGAGATAAAAATTTAAATAACAAAGTTATATTCAACCTTGAAAATATAAACAAAGTATTCGACAGCATTGCTCTTGTAATTCATTTTCTGATTAATAAGAGAGTAAAAAAATAATCATCTCGCATTAAACGTGTTTAAAAACCAAATGAAGTGACATTACCTTTTGTCATTTAAATCCGGCTTCCTAGAGCCGGCTGGTGAATTGAAATCGTCAAATTATCACGTACACTGAGCAGCACACAGTTATCAACGACACTTAAAAGTTGTAACACCACTTTTTCGAAAATAGGGCGTGATTTACGCGGGACTAGTTTTATAACCTCAAAACGAAACACACGATCGTCCACAACAGCGATCGCGCGCCAACTGACGCCGGCCGTCCCGCCGATATCTCGAGAGGAGATATAATTGCATTTGAACATTTAGAAAACGAATAATCGAATAGGACACGCTTTATTCGATTTACCAATAAGCGAATGCAACAATTACTAATTTGTACTTAAAGGAAGCTTTCTAATTAATTCTGGAGTTTGAATATTGTTAGTACAAAGGATACACAACCGTCGCACGGGTCAGCGCACGACAGAACGAAGGGCCAACGCTTGAGTTGAGTCACTCGTCTTGCATTCGATTCCAATTTGAAACAAAAATGTTTTCTTTTTAAATATGAACCACGTAATTGTAACATCAGCGATGGAAACCTTCGATGGAAGATCGCAACCAAAGAAAATGTAACGAAACCAATATTGTACATTTCTGAACATCTACAAATTTCAGTCAAGCCCTATAAGTTAGAGCGCAATTTCATCGCGTCTGCGGGCCATTAGTAGCTCAATAAGGTATAAAAAAAAACATACAGACGACTTGAGTACCTCCTTCTTTTGGGAAGTCGGTCAAAAATGTAAAATAGATGTAAATGCTACTAATGAACACTTTTAATGGCAGCTTACCGCTTATAGATTAGTGATAATTTAACAAATGACGGGTGGAAATTCAACAAGAAATGTTTTAATTAACCAACTCGTCACTATTAACTTTTCATATTAAAATAACATAATACAGTTTCATTTTCATGCTTTCACTCTTCCTTATTGCAACCAACATAATATGATACTATCTAATGCGAGCAAATGACTTGAGAACGAAATGACTACCACATCCGACCACCGCTTGCAATGCTATAACTTCCGATCGTTACAACATAATTTATACTTCAACTAGAATAATATGCAATCGAGATAAATATTTGCAATATACATGATGTCAAAACATCGAATTAAGGTATCCGGTATATATAGCTGATTTTATTTAAAAGTAAACGAATCTACTGCAGTACTCAGAATGAATGTGAATTACACGGCCGTTTAACTTACACTAAGCTTAGCTTACACTTAACTTACACGCTTACACTAAGGGACCACCTTAATGTAAACGATTACTGTTAAGATTCTCAGTTTGTTGTGAGCACATCTTTACCTAGGACAATATTTATTGTGAGTGTTGCAAGAATGTAAGTATGTACTTACAAGTATTTGCACAATATTTTTTCTTAGCCACGTGACCCCCATTCAGTGCTCAGCTTTCAAGAGAAACTCTGTGCTGCAACAGTTTGATTGTGGCCAATTAAAAAGAACTTGCATCATATCGATCAAGTTTCTATTGCTGCACAGCTGAAAAAACATACAGGCGATTTGAGAACCCTCTTCTTTTGGAAATCAGTTAGAAAAACGTATAAGAAATATAAATAAAACACATAAGACACATAATAGATTCCTATGAAAGCGTGATATAGAGATTGATTTATCACAGATTTATTAATGTGAAGGAAATCATCAGTTTAATTTAAAAATTAAGACATGTCAGCGCCATCTGTTGTCAAGTAGAACATCTAAAAAAGAGTGAAAATCACACCGTTTAAAACCAAAATACAGAACGCCATCTATCGTCCAGTAGAACAACTAGTTGTGGACGAGTGTCACCGTGTAATATGCGGAAATAAAATCACCTTTACGGAACTAGCCTCACTGTTACCTTGAATTTAACAACCGGAAGATAAATTACAAGTGCATTGTGTTTTCGAAATCCATTCATTAAAAGCTAAATGGTTTAGAAATATCCTCGTTGGTTGAATCCGTCACATACGGAAGTAATTATAAGTTTTTCAATTAGTTACAAATTAAGCTTTAGGTATATGCATTTACATTCAACATTCTTTTTCCTAAATAATTTTCATAACATGTCACGTCAGGGCTTCAAAATTTATTTGAAATGAAACAATATTTCTTAAAATGGTTTTTATTTCATTTTTATATATATTTTCATTACAATACACACTCCATACAAACACACAAAGTGATAAAACACTTGGGTAAAATCAGGTACAGTCAGCAACATGCGCTAATTAATATTTTATTTTCATTTAATTATTAATTATTGCTTACATTTGGTTAAGTCATTGTTAGTAAAGATTTAATAAGGAATAAATCATTTGATTTAGATACATTTTGTAAAACTTGTTAATAAATGTATTTTGTATACAAAATTAATGTATATTATTGTATTATATTATTCTTTTATACTTATGTCAGTTTTTTTATAATCTCAAGTAACAAGAGACCGTACCTTATTGTAACATGATTACCAATTTAAAAAACACACACAAAAGTTCTAAAAACATTCGAGAATAAATCAAACGTAAATTGATTCCTTTAGAAGTACAAAATAATCACATTCGCCACGAATATTGTATTTTTATAAATTAATTAATTCATACAAAATTTATTAAAACCACATTATGATTCAATGACAGACCTTATATAGTCAATTATAAACACGAAATCACTTTTATAAATATTTATATAAAGTATTCATTTATAAAAATATTATTTCAGTAAAAGGCACTTTATTCATTATTCATTATTCGACTATTGAATATTTTAAATTTCATTACAATTGTTTCAAAAAGGTCATCCAAAATATTTATATTTCAATCAAAAACAAAAAAGTCATACAAAAATATTAAGAGATTCTTTAGTTTTGTCTAAAGAAAAGATACATTTGAACCTGAATTTATGAAAGTCTAGAGAAATTCTAAATTTATTAAATTTCTAGATATTTCTCTAGTCCATATTTCTCGCTGAATCAAGTTCGACTATATGTTAATAATCTTTTTCAAATTTCAGTACACATTTTCTATGATAAAGGTCAATTATTAAAATTTAATAAAATAATAGTAAAGATTATTAAATGTTAATTTAGTTAAGGAAAATTACACATTTCTAGTATTAAAATACAAGCATCTTATTTCGTTTAATTAAATGTACTCAAAAATTGTACTGTATTTTATATTAATAAAATAAATTAAATGGTTACTAAGAAATAGTGTAGTAACTTCGATATACAAGAAACATAGTTTAGGTAACTTGATGGCTCCTACGTAAACTGACGTAAGTTTAAAACGCAAATATAAAATATAACCTAAAATAAAACAAAAAACTGACAAAACTTTCCAACAATACTTTTAAATTTGTATAGAATTTATTATTTATCAAGTTAAAACATTAAATATGTAAATCGCA
This sequence comes from Papilio memnon, assembly GCA_003118335.3. NCBI lineage: Eukaryota > Metazoa > Arthropoda > Insecta > Lepidoptera > Papilionidae > Papilio > Papilio memnon. The sequence continues at coordinate 5,134,906 of LD688930.1, read as the reverse complement.
AAACTGTGACACATCTTACATAGGAGCCATAACTTTTCACATTAACTAAATTGTTAGTAATTTTGTACTTGAATGGAATATTTGGTGTTAGTACTATATTAAAATTCTATTTTTATTCGTATACATGATTGGTAATTTCATGACGTCTTAAATATAAATAAGTTAAAGATACCAAAAGGTCAATAATGTGTTCAGATTCAACATTAAATTGCTGTTAAAACCTTAATTTAGTAGATATGGTACCTACTATTGGGAGTGACAACATAAATGGTCATGGTTGTGAGTAGAAAATGATTACTGAATGATTACCAATAAATTACAGCTCTTAAAACTTCCATCCATCCAGTCACTGGATGTAAGTGGGCGGAGTAACTACTATTGGGCGTAACATAAAGGGGCGTGGTCACTCTCAAATATAGATTAATTACTGCTGTTAAAACGTCCATCTATCCTGTCACTGTGTATGCGGGGTGTACGGGGCGTAACAGCATAAAGAGGCGTGGTTTAAGTAGAAAATGATTACACCAGCGTGATTACCCTCAAATGAAAGTAGGCGTGTATGGGCGTGGTAACAGCATAAAGGGGCGTTACTACGAGTAAAACGTTAGCACAGCAGCATGATTCCCACGTACGAGCAGCACGCGGTCCGCAGCGGTGGCGAGCGCGGCCAGCCAGGCGAGGTAGAGCGCGGGCGGGACGACGGCGCGGCGGCGCGGCATGGGCTGCGTCACGCAGACGAGGCGGGCGGCGGCGGAGTGCTGCGCTATCAGCTCACGGAGACGTAAGTGGCGGTGTGTCCGCTCACGTGCTGCTAGCAAATCCGCCTCCGTTATACCCACTGGAAAGAAATAAAACACTTTAAGGGCCTGTCCTACCACTGGCTGATAGAGGCTCAGATAGCTTAAAAATGACGTCACTTGAAGATAGGGTAATTAAATTCGATATTTCCATAACATATTTTACATGTTGGATTGTTATCTGACAATTTACAAGAATTGTGGGACAGACCTTTAAACTCGTTAATTTTAAGTGCAAGTGTTGAATGCATGAAATTCTATAAAATGAGAAAAAAGCAAAACATAGACAAATAAACATAAAAATGAATGTAAAAGAGACAGTAACACTAACAATTATCAGCATTATCGTCCGTGGTCATGAACGGCGCGACCAGCTTGTCGAAGTACGCGAGAGTGACGTCACGCGGCTTCTTGTTCACGTCGGACACCATCTTCAGCGCCGAGTAGTCGATACGGAACTTCGACAGTAGTGACGCCATACTGTCAACAAACATATTCAATTATTATACTTTACACTAATATAACAAACTAGCTGTTGCTCGCGACTTTGCCCGCGTAAAATTAAAAAAAATTAAAAATATAGCCTGTTACTCAGGAATTTTTGAAATCGATCTAGTAGTTTTTGACTTATTTCAATACTTACAAAAATACAAATATTTCCTCTTTATAATCTTAGTATAGAAAGGTACACACACTACTTTGTTATGTAGGATGTCAGCAATCACATCATATTTTTTGAATTATACTTTTTTATTAAAAAGCCCTATAATTACGACACGCTTTAAGCTATACATTTTCACGCTATTAATCTTTGGGAGTGAATTTAGAAAAAGCCGTTATGTTGGAAAGGGACCATAAACTACAAGCTGCCAACATTAAAGAAGCAAGGTTGTCATGGTAACGGTAATTATTATATGTCAAAGGCTTTCGTTGTCATTTCTCCATTTGAATTTTGTTTGCGAATTAAAATTTAATAGTATGTTAACAATAAAATAAAGTTTTAATTTTGTAATGCGAATGAAGCTGTACGGGAATAGCTAGTCTCTATATAGTTTGACAGATTGTCAATTCTGGCTATATCGCTTATCGAAAGTTTAAGGGGGAGGCTACTTACTTCCTCTCCTCGATCTCCATCTCCGTGGTCTTGTTGGCGAGGGTGAAGACCCGCAGCGGGCAGGAGGACCAGGCGCGCCGAGTAGACAGGATGTAGGGCAGCAGCAGCGTCAGACCTGTATCAAAATATATACTCTTGAGAAACATCAAATACAAATATTTAAAAATAAATAGCCTATGTGTTCTTCCAGGCTATCCTCTACATCTATGAGAAATTCCATCGAGATCCATTCAGTAGTTTAGACTACTAACTCATAACAAATATCCATCCAGTTAAATAGTTATTTTACTCCATACACGTAAACTCTAGAATGACGTGTACTCTTTGGTGGACAAAGATTATGCAAACTGTCAATGAGACATACTGGCCACTAAGAAGCTTTGCCTTTTTATTTTTAAATTTAATAAATTTAATAATTAAAATATAATAATTAAAATTTAATAATTAAAATATTGAATAAATATTTTTAAGATGAAATAAAGCTTTTGACTACAAACAGAAGTTAGTGCCTAGACCATAGTCAATATTAGACTAGTGTGGGTTGATTAACATATTGAATTATTTCACAAATATTTTCGTATTGCATATTTTCCTTAATAATAATTAATATTACTAATATTATAAATGCGAGAGTTTAGATGGATGTTTTTGAGTTTGTAGCCTGAATGAGAGCATATTCTGAAAGAACACATAGGCTACTGACTTTTATTTTTTTAATTCCATTAAAGGCGAAATCATATAAGTGTTAATAGTTGTTGCTTGCGACTTCGTCCGCAAGAAATAAAAAAATAAAAACATAGACTATATTACTTAGTGATAACAGCTTTTTTATATTTTTGAGTTATTTCGATATGTATAAAAATACAAATCGTTCCTCTTTATAATATTATGGTAGTAATACAGACCGCCATCGTCGTACAGCCACCAGACATCGACAGTGCCGGCCTGCCGCCGCGTGAACTGCTCCACGGACGTGAAGGAGGAAGCACGTCGCGTACGCAGCACTTTCTTCCAGCTCCGCCTACTTTTGCTGTACACATTTTTAAATCTTAAATGCATAATGATGCATTATTACATGTCTTTCCTTCTTTACCCAATTTAAAAAAATATATCTAACCTTTAATCTATGTTCAATTTCCTACCCGTTTCAATTTATAACTGGCATGCAAGCTAGCGTCGGTGGCTCAGTGGTTTAAGCACTTGACTTGTAATCTACAGGTCTTGAGTTCGAATCCCGGCATGTACCAATGTGATTTTCGATTTTTTGAATTTTATATGTACATAATTTACCCGACGTTCTTACGGTGAAGGAAAACATCGTGATGCCTGCACATATCGGCGAAGAAATTCAAAGATATGTGTGAAGTCAACCAACCCGCACTTGGCCAGCGTGGTTGACTATGGCCTAGACACCCTAACTTTAGGGTAGGCTTCGAGCCCCTCGGTGGGGACGTATAGTGAAGCTGGTGATGATGATGCAAGCTAGTTCCATTTTACTGGCATGTATGGTTCATGCCAAACTCGAAACTTCGATTTTTATATTTTACTAGCTGTTGCCCGCGACTTCGTCCACGCAATATTAGGATAAAAAAATAGCCTATAATATGCCCGTCTATATCAGCTAGTCTAGTCGAAATCGGCCCAGCTGTTTCAGAGATTACCCGGTACAAATGCGGCTTGCGATCAGACGGACAGACAAAAAATGCAATTATCGTTATCAGCAACGCAAATACATTGTCTTCCCGAAATCTGGCATTTTTCATGTGATATTAGAAACAGACACACTAATTTTATTATATATATAGTGTTAGGAAATAGTAGGAAACGGAAGGAAAAGTGGGGGGTAGTTATATATAAAACACTGGCCAGTGGCGCAGCTCATTCTAGTATTATGGTACTCTGTCAGTCGTCAGTCGTTCTCAGTCGTAATCAGTCGTAATCAGTCGTGCTTAGTCAGTCGCTCAGTACATGTCTAGTCGTCACCACGGAACGTTTGATGTCTATATTTAGTAACAAGTATTGTTAATATGGCCGACCATCTATATTTTTTTAAATCATTTGGAATCGAAATATCTAAAAATAGATATAGATTGTAATGGATACAACAGAGAAATATACTTTAATAATATTCAGTTTTAAATTAGTTTTTATTTTACTTACTTTTCACTCCGTTCTTGGGGTGTTTCTCTGCTCGCGGAGGGGTCGCGGGACACCCCCAGCGACACATCCGACATACTACTGCCTGAAAATCATACAAATTAAGTGTTTCTCTTAGTATATGCTAAAATAGATCTTATAACATATATAATAAGGTTAAAAATACATAAAAACGTATAAGTAATATTATTTTTTCACCTTACCAACTGTTTTTAGCATTTTTACACTTTTTATAATGTTCCAGCACGAAGCTAAATGTAACCAACACAATTAGTATGTATGGATTTGTATGAAGTTGTATGGAGTTGTATGGGCTCACCTTGCGAGTGCGTATTGAGGCTCTCCGTAGACTTGGAGTCCTTGTAGCTGTCACCCATCGAGCCTGCGTCACCAACGGGGTGGGCAGAAAGCGAATAAGCAAAAATTAGCCAAAATGAACTAAGCTAAATGGTGTTTTAACATATAAATGTAATAATCCCACTCAGATTTATCGAAAATAGAGCTTTATGTCATAGACATAAAGTTGAATTTTATGTTACACGTCTTTTTTAAACCACGTTTGTATGGATGAATATTTGGATAGATATTTGTGTAAATGTCGAGTAAATAATGTTTTTACTAAACTAAAGCTTTAAATGTAGACACTATAAAATGAATATATTTACACTAGTTTTATATATAGATATTTAAATATTTTTTGAATTAAAATGTGTAAATTTTGATGTAAATGTATTTACAAGTGTATTATATTTACAAATATTTCAATTGTTTGTAAAACAATTTATCATTGAATGTATTGATTTATTAACAAAATGTTAACACAGACATAAGTTGATATAAAAAATTAGCACTAAAATATAAATAAAACCAACATTATCCCATAATACCGACACCATTAAATCCACAATTTGAAAACATAGCTTATCTCTTTCTTTCTTATATCATTCCACCTATATCGATCTCTTTCTCTCTTATACACAATGACTGGTGAAGAACACTCGATATTCAATTTTCTTTAGATCATTTAATCAAATTAGATACTTTATATATCAAAATTTCCCTAAAAATAAATTATTGGAGTAGATAACAAAAAATAACTATTCAATGTTAGCGCGTATGAACATGTCTAATTATTTAACTTTAAGTTAGATTGCAATAATAATTAATATTTATTTTTATTTTCTTATACGATCGCCCAACATCACATTCTCCAGTATCGTTATTCACCAATCATCCTGTATAATGTCCTTATCTCTATCATATATCTGTCTCTTTCTCTCATACGAATGTCCACTATTTCTGTCCTCGTCTAACTCACGTGAGAACGGCTGCGTGTCGTTAAGGCTGAGGTCGTTGAGACACACGCGCAGGTCCTGTTCCAGCGCGTCTCCACTGTACAGTCCGCCTTCCACACGAAGTATCGCCAGCGCCATGTGCACGTCCAGAGCTTTGCTATAACAAATACTGGTATCAACTTACGAGGATATAATAGCAGTTTTTTGACATTAACATGGGCGCCTACTAGTTTTTAGAGTTACAAGCATAGGAAGGGGAAATATCCAATTTGTGTGCATCCCCTCCGTTGATTAAGGGTGGGCATTTGCAATTACGTATGTATATGGGCTGCAATCATTTCGCTTTCTCGGCGAATTTAAATGGCCGTCGTTTGCCACGTAATATAAAAAAGCAAAAAAATGACAGCAAAACACGATTATATGCTACTTTTTTCTCAAAATCGAATTTCGAAGTTATTAAAATAGCGATATTCAGCTGTCGAACACCCTGATTGGTCAAAATATGAATTTAATACTAACTGCATAACTTCAACGTAGTCCACGATCTCAGCGCGTTCGCAACTCTGCCAGTCCTCTTTGAAGCCCATCATCAGAATATTGGGCTTCAACTTCCCCACGCCACTGGCCTGCGATATTTAGATTATATCATATTTATAATGTGATAAATAAGGCCGGCAACGCATCTGTAGTTCCTCTGGTGTTACGGATGTCCATGGGCGTCGTTGACCACCTCGGTGTTCACGTCGCTCGTTTGCCCCCTTTTATTATAAAAAAAAAATACATTCCATGTAGGAATGTAGGGGATGTAGAAACCCTTATAGCATCTACTCCACACTGAGTCAATAGATCACTAAGGAAGTCTCTTCATATAAATACATTAAAATGCACTCATTTATATCATTTAGCAACCTAATCATATCATACAAATATTATAAATGTGAAAGTTTAGATGGATGGATGGATGTTTGTTACAGTTTGTAACCTAAACGGCTGTTCGGATCTGGATGAAATTTGGCATAGATGTAGAGTATAGTCTGGAAGAACACATAGGCTACACATTTTTATTTTTTTAATTCCACGCGGACAGAGTCGCGTGCGAAAGCTAGTCGCACTATAAATATGATATATAATAGAAAGTTTGGATGAATGGATGTTTATTTCTACGTATCTCCAAAACAGCTTAACATATCTCAATGAAATTTCTCACAAATGTAGAATATAGTCTGAAAGGAAACATAAGCTACTTATAATTTTTTTTAATTCTGCGCGGACAATGGTATTGGCAAAAACTGTTTTTAAAATATTTAGTTATATATTGTTTGTATTGACCTGTATGAGTGCGCTGGCGCCATCTTTGAAGCTGACGTCATCGACGACACTATAGAAGGCCTTCACCTTGCGCTTCAAGAACCAGTGGTACGCTCTGTTGGTGAGCGCCTCCCGCGTACGGTGACTGATCTGACCCTAAACATGCATAAATAGCATAAAAACTAAAAAATGATGTCCTCAAGGCATTCAATCAGTTTCTTTATCACTATTATTTCTACGCAAAGGATTTAGTTCCATATTTTTGATATGAATTTTAATCGAAGAAAATCCCCAAATGCCTGCCAAATTAAAATAGCAACCTTTTACATATTAAAATTAATTGTATACGTTGCTATTTATTTTCCACAGTTGATTGAATTTACTAGAAAAAGAAAATACAATTTGTCTACTAGATTATAACATTACCTGACTAATATGACCGCATAACATGAGAGACAAGCCTTTTGTAAGGAGGTACGCGAAGTCGCACAACACGGGCCGCTCGCCCGGGAAGCCTGTCAGTACTAATATCTGAGGCCTGAAATTATTAAAGAAAGATTTTTTTTTAAATAAGTAGCCTATTCCCGCGTACATTTACCTTCCAGTTCAAGTCCCCGTCAAAATCAGTGCAGCCGTTCCGAAGATTACTCCAAACAGACAGACAGAAATTTTAATTTTTTTGTTATCAGCCACACATGTTCACGAAATACATTTTCACAGACACACTCAGACACTGCAAGCTTAGTATATGTATATCTATACTAGCTGTTCCCTTGCGGCTTCATCCGCGTGAAATTATAAAAACTTTATTTCATTGATTACCTACATTTGACAAATTATCAATTGCAAATGT
>LD688930.1:5079838-5097703 GCA_003118335.3 Papilio memnon | reverse complement strand
ATCTGGGTGAAATTTGGTACAGATGTAGAGGATAGTCTGGAAGAACACATAGGTTACTCGCTTTTGTTTTTTTAATTCTACGCGGACAGAGTCGCGGGCGAAAGCTAGTTCTCTATAAAAAACTGAGGTGACTATATTTTTCTATATACCTGGAAACCGATGGTTAATTTGACCAAATGTGATAGTTTATGCAATTGAAATTATTATTCCATTTTATATGTTTACAGTTGTTATTTATTGTGTAATCCACATATGTATAAGAAATAATATGCTGTTATGAATGTATAACAATTTAATATTTTTGTAAACACTGTGTATAGTTGAGTTCAATAGAAATGAGAGTTTATTTTCTGGATGAAAATGTCAAATATTGTCTATGGATTTTGTAAAGTAAGATTCACAGCCTTATATAAAATTGTTTTGTTTGTTATAATTTCTCATTACTATGGCATACAATATTTCGTGTTATTTGATAGAATTATTTCAAGTTGTATTTTTAGTTTTAAGGTTGTTTTTATTTTATTTTTTCGATCTGCTGGACAGTTTCACATTTTTTATAATGCAGTGATAGTTATTTAGCACTCCATGTTTTCGCCGCCGCCATAATAAATTCGCCGTGCCTTAAATACAGATCTTTATATATTTAAAAGTAAAAAATAGCATTTACTACATGTAACAAACTTAATTTTTAAAGTTTGTGCACATTATAGGTTTAAGATGAATGTTTGTACGTTTCTAAATATTTACAGCTTTACTATTTACTTTTATATGTTATAGGTTTTGATACATTTTATGAATAATAAATGATGATTTCAAATATTCTTTTTATTATTTAAATTGGCTCCTGTATGGTTACCATATCTTGGGTATTAACACAGTCTGCGATCGTTTGATGTGATGCATGTGATTTGTGCTGTGCTAATACTTTTGTGGCTAAATTAAAGGTGTTCAAGACTATGAAAATATTTAGCAAATATTAAATCCAAGACAAGCTTAACGAAAGTTCTTGTTCAAATTGTAACTTTCCTCAGTATGCCTTTGTACGTACTTTTTTGGACGTATTTGTAAACAGGTAATTGGGTGGAAATACTTAATAGTTAACAACATTAATCAAAATAAAAAAAAATATGATAAATAAAAAGAAAAAAATATTCTTAATTAAATAAGCTTTCGACATTGCTGTTTTCGCACGTTAATCCATATGTCAAATTGATGATTAGAGGATTGACATTTGACACTGACATTGACACAACACGCGTGTTGATTTCATACAATCTCAAATATTTTGTTTTCCTTTGATAAATTAATAAAACTGGAGCGAAATGGGTAAACTAGATGTTGCTATATTGCGCTATCTAACCAGTGAGGACTTCCGCGTTTTGACTGCGGTAAGATTTCTATTGCGAATGCAAAGTGAGATATAACCTTTGATTTCACTTGTCTATTACTTTTAATATTATTTCAAGGTGGAAATGGGTATGAAGAACCACGAACTGGTACCCGGATCGCTGGTAGCGTCTATAGCTAACTTACGACACGGTGGTGTTCATAAGTTGATGAAAGAATTGTGTAAACATAGACTGTTGACGTATGAACGTGGAAAACATTGTAAGTATTGTTAAAGAATTAAATTAGCTATTATAATTATTGGTTAAGTGTACACCGGTAGAAGTAGCTCTAGAAAGCGATGGATTTATTGTGTGAAAGGTAATATGACCAAAAAGGGAGTGGTGTCTCAAAGACAGATGATACAAGTTACTTGGAGGACGAAAACCTGGTATACCGACCCTACGGGAGTAGAATAAGGATGAACAGAAATGATGATGAATTAATGATAATGTGATTAAGAAAACTAATTAGAATACAGAAATATTTTTGACAAATAGGTATTTTAAAAAGTTTGTCAAACACAGTTTTATTATTTCAGATGATGGTTACCGTTTGACGAATGCCGGTTACGATTACTTGGCGCTTAAAGCATTGACGAACAGGAAAGTGATTGCATCATTTGGTAACCAGATCGGAGTTGGCAAGGAGTCTAATATTTACACAGTTGCTGATGAGGACAGGAATCCTCTCTGCTTAAAATTGCACAGGTTCTTAACTATTGGCTTTATAATTAAATAGGTCTGAAAGAAATTACCAATTTTACACCAATTAAAACTGACGAGAAAATTATTTTAACTACTTAAGCATCTTCAGTTTTTTACTGAACAATTGTTATGTACAATTAAAACTGAGGCATAACAAAGAACTGTACAGTTTGACTGTGCAGTTTAAACTGAACATGTATAATGGGCTTTAATATCACCAGGTTGGGCAGAACATGCTTCCGGAACATAAAAGACAAGCGAGACTACCATGCTCATAGGAACCATGCATCATGGCTTTATCTCTCAAGGATATCAGCCACTAAGGAGTTTGCATATATGAAGGCTTTACATGACAGAGGGTTCCCTGTCCCACGCCCTATTGATTTCAACAGGCACTGTGTTGTTATGGATTTAGTACAAGGTGGACCTTTGTAAGTATAATCAAGTCAAACCTAACCTTAACAAGGCTGAAACTATAAAAACCAACATCAAAAAAAGTGAATTGTATATCTTTTTCAAGTCATAAAAAAATGAACAGAAGTAAGATTTATGTAACTTAAAATTTTAATAATTAGTTATAATAATTTTGTTAGTTAAACTTGAATAAGAGTCACAAAAAGCCAAATATGCATTTCTCTTTACTTCGATCACTGAAGAACCACATATCACTTTATTTTAAACTAATTTTTGCCCGCAAAATCCGTGTGGGGTTTAAAAAAACACAAGTAATTCGCCTACGTGTGAGACTATGCTCTAAATTTATACCGAATGTCATCGAGATCAGTTCAGCAGTTTAGGCTACAAACTCTAACAAAAACAAACATCTATTTAAAATGTCGCCTTTTTAATTTTAGTATAATAAATACAATAAAAAATGTAATTCCAGGACACATGTAACATCAGTACCAGACCCTGGCAGCTTGTACGATGAGTTGATGGACTTAATCGTACGTTTGGGCAACTGTGGTGTCATACACGGAGACTTTAATGAGTTTAACATCATGTTGGATGAAGAAGGCCGGCCCATTATTATTGACTTCCCGCAAATGGTGTCCACTAACCATCCTAATGCTGAATTGTAAGTGATTTAATAAACTTTCGATAACTTTTTAATGTCCAAAATATCAATAAATAGCTGTTCTTGTGCGGCTTCATCTGCATGATATGAGAATTTTATTTTATTTACATTCCATAAAACTTTCAATTGTATATACCAAAATTAAAATGCACAAATGACAATGAAAGCCTTTGCTATAGGCTAATTTACTGTTACCGTGGCAATTTTGCTTCTTTATTGCTATTGGGTAGTAGTTCATGTCGATTTCTTGCAGAGAATTTTTTTCCAATTTACTTACCTAATAAGGTTAATAGGTTCAGAAATATAGCCTAAGACTCAGTATCCGTCCCCACTGACGGGCTCGGAGCCTTCCCTAAGTTAGGGGTGACTAGGCCATAGTCAAACACGCTGGTCCACTACGGGTTGACTTGACACATATCTTTGAATTTCTTCGCGGATATGTGTAAGCACCACGATGTTTTCCTTTCCTTCACCGTAAGAACGTCGGGTAAATTATGTATATATTAAATTAAATAATTATTGAAAAATATGCTGAAAAAAAACAAAGGTACTCCTCAGTTTTGTTTTTTTTTTGTATTTTCATCTTATGTTTTCTTACAGACTATCCTCTACATCTATACCTCATTGAAATCCGTTCAGCCGTTTAGGCTACAAACTCTAACAAACATCCATCTAAACTTTCCCATTTATAATATTAGTATGATATTTGTAGCAATAAGGTTGACAAAAATCATTTTACAGGTATTTCGATCGTGACGTGAAATGCGTGCGCGAGTTCTTCAAGAAGCGTTTCGGGTATGAGACGGACACCTACCCCAGGTTCGAGGAGTTGGAGCGCGATGATGAACTGGACACGGAGATCGCCTGCTCCGGGTACAAGCGTACTAAAGGCGTTGACGATGAATTATTACAGGTATGCTGGAAAATATAGCTGTCCTATTTATCTATCTTGCTCTCTCTATAAGAACTTGCCTTTATGAGAATGTATCAGTAGTTTGACTTTTAGGTTGTTTCAAGAAATGTAACATACTCCGTCCGCGAGAAATGAAAATATATAACCTATGTTACTCAGTGATAACATACCTTTTTATTTGTGAAAGAATGTTTAAAATCGACCCAGTAGTTTTTGAGTTATTTCAATACATACAAAAATACAAATCTCTCTTCTTTGTAATATTAGTATAGACTAGCTTTCGCCCACGACATCAACGGCGTGGCAAAAAAAAGTATAAAACCTATGTGTTCTTCCGGACTATCCTTTACATCTATACCAAATTACATTCAGAACAGTTCAGCAGTTTTGGATACAAACTATCATCCATCCATCCACCTATCCAAACGTTCGCATTTATTTTAAGACTAGCTTTCGCCCGCGACTTCGTCCGCGTGGAATAAAAAAAACAAAAGTGAGTAGCTTATGTGTTCTTCCAGACTATCCTCTACATGTATACCAAATTTCATCATAATCAGTTTAGCCGTTTAGGCTACAAACTCTAACATCCATCCATCCATCCATCCATCTAAACTTTCGCATTTATAATATTAGTATGATTAGTATGATAGTATGATTAGTAATTTTATTTGTTTGAAGTAAATCAATATACAAGTTAAAAATGGAAGCAATTATTTACTTTTATAAGTACTTTGATATCATAAGAAAGAAATTCACTTCTCTTTTACACAATTTTTTATAAGAAAAAGGTTTTAAATAATTCTAGACTATTATAATGTTATAGGAAATGGGTATCGGACTACAAATAAGTGATGATGAAGAGAGTGAGTCTGGTGAAGAAACTGATGAAATGAATACAAAGCAGAGTTACGAAGAAGATGAGGTCACAGCTCTTAGAAATGAGGTAATTAGAACTATATTACTAGCTTTCGTCCGCGACTCCTTCGGCGTGAAATTAAAGAAAAAAAAGTGCCTAGCATATGTGTTCTTCCAGACTATCCTCTATATCTATACCAAATTTCATCGAAATCCATTCAGCCGTTTAGGCCACAAACTCTAACAAACATCCATCCATCTAAACTTTAGCATTTATAATATTAGTATGATTAATGTTTTTCATTAAATAATGTATTACAATGTGTTATCTGAAACACACTTGTTACTAGTTTTTGCCCGCGACTTTGTCCGCGCAGAATTAAAACTTATCAAGTTCTTCTAGACTATGTTCTACATCTGTATATTCATCGAAAACCGTTGTGGTGTTTTCAAGGTGAATTACTAAAAAAATTACTACAAACGTCCATCCAAATTTTCGCATTTATATCAGTATGACGTTTCATTTCCCAGGTTGAGAAATCGATCATGAACGACGAAAGAAAACGAACCATAGAAGAAATAACATCGAAAACCGACAAGATATCTTTAGAAAACGAACACGAGGAAATACCAACATTAGTTCCAGTTACAAAAGAGGATATTTCCAAAATGGATACAAATTCACAGAAATACAGATTGTCTATGATAGAGAAAGCTCTATCCGATGTCAGATCTATGAGAAGTTACACTTCAGCTAGTACTATAGCTCCAGAAGTAGTTAAACAGCAGGTAAAGAAGAATTTAGAAGATAGACAGAAGAAGATGGAGAGGAAGAAAGCGATCGCGAAGGGAGAAGCGAGCGCAGTCACGAGGCAAAGAAGAGATAACAGAGAGACTATTAGAGAGAGTCATGGATTATGGGGATGGGCAGAGTAAGGCATTATAAATAAATAAAAGAATATTATATAGTTAATCGTTTTATTTCTTTCTATAAATAAATAAATAAAAAACTATTTATTATCTGTAGGTTCTGACAATCTGTTTATTTTCCCGCCATTTGCATTTTAATTGGCGTTATCTGTTCTTACGTAATAACAATATTTACCTTAATCAGTCTTGAATTGTTTTAATTTAATAAATATTTGTAAAACTGTTTCGTTTATTAAATGATAAATATTCTATAAACAATAGTATCGAAAATAAATATTATAATGGTACAAAGGGAAAAACAGTCTACAAAATACAGTTATATAAATTCATAATTTCTTCGAATGACATTAAAACCCATTAAAATATAATTAGTCGATATTAATTTAAAGACAAAGTCGATATACTTAAAGGAAAAAACAATTCTTTTAAAAAGTAGGACAAAACACCACCTGCTAGGACATTACTTACTAAAATATTTATTAAATTGTCAAGCTTTATCCATCTGTTGGCATGTTTACCAACGAGATGTCTGTATTTAAGAGATAAGTATAATTACGATAGCCTCTTTACATAATTACAAATATTTATTCAAGCATTTATTTAGTTATGTGTAACTAAGGATATGCGTTCACAAATAAACATGGTAGATGACTTCTTTAACCTAGAAGATTGAGAGTTACAGTTTTCATTGGTTTTTTTTTATACGATAAGGTGGCAAACGAGCAAGCGGTCACCTAAATCCGCCTAAATGGCGAAGCCACAGCTGCCCATAGACATCCGCAATTGCAGATGCCTTGCCTACCCTAAACCGTCGGAGGAGGAGACGCACATAAAGAGGATATTTCCCCTTCCTATGCGTCTCCTCCACCGTCAAATCCACTTTCCCATCCAAACCCTTCCTTATAAGAAAAGGGTGGAACGGGAAAGGGACTAAAGTTGGGCCTCCGGCACCACACTCATCAGACGAAACGCGGAATTGCTTCCGCTTCACGCCTGTCTTCTGTGTGGTCGTGGTATTGCACCGGGCGAGCCGACCCATTCGTGCTAAGATGTTAAAGCGGGCTCTACCACTCTGGTATTTGGTTTTATATACCAAATTGGGACAAAATATTGTTATGTTTTAACTTCGGTAACACGGTGGTTAAGCACTATACTTGTAAGATTACTTACACATACGGGTTCGATTTCCGCCATGTACAGTCGCGGAATTGTGCGGTTTTCCACTTACAGAAAAATTGCCTTGTTCCTTGCAAATAAAATAACCAATTAGGTAGGATAAATATAAAAAGTAATTAACCGTATACCAACCTAAACTTTTTAGTATAGAAACAATTAAAGCTGCGTTCTATTGGTTATTGTTTGACATCATCTCAATGTGTACAAAACGCCCACAGGACAGCAGCTAATGGAACACCGTCAGATTCCTCAATTGTACAAATGTGTTTTACGACTTCATGTCTACATTTTTCGATAAGATTTTTCGATTTTTCATATGTACGTAATTTACCCGACGCTCTTATGGTGAAGGAAAACATCGTGATGCAACCTGCACATATCGACGAAGAAATTCAAAGATATGTGTGAAGTCAACCAACCCGCACTTGGCCAGCGTGGTTGACTATGGCCTAGACACCCTAACTTTAGGGTAGGCTCCGAGCCTCTCGGTGGGGACGTATAGTGAGCTGGTGATGATGATGTCTACATTTACCGGACGTCCTCAGTGTCAAACTGCAACGTATAGATGTACCGTAGAAGTTAAAAGATTTATTAAGTCAATCCTGACTGGATCATGTTGAAGGTCTAGTCACAGACTATAGTAAGTAATTGATGCACAGAAAGCACTAGAAGTATCTGACAGACGTGTTGTTTTAGCATAAACATCGCATAGCAGCGCTCGTCGCTATCTTTATCAATGGAAAAAATTACCTATCTCTGAATTAAGATAACGGATATTAACAAATATATCTGTTGTAGATAAAAACAGTGTAATTGTATATTTGGAAATTACTTATGGTGTAATGAAAAAGATAGCGTGAATTTATTTTCAAATTTCTTTTCGGGCGATATAGAAGATGGGCAAGATTTGTTACGGAAAAAATACATTATTTTTAAAGTAAACGTATATTTAAGAACACAAAATAATGAGACAATCTATACTAATATTATAAAGAAGAAAGATTTGTATTTTTGTATCTATTGAAATACCTCAAAAACTACTGGGCTGATTTCAAAAATTCTTTCACCATTAAAAAGCTACGTTATCAGTGAGTAACATAGGCTATATCTTTTTAATTTCATGCTGATGAAGTCGCGAACAACAGCTCAAAGGATCCATGATCTCTGCCTATTCCTCCGCTTTCGTGCGAGTGCTAATTTAATGAGGACGTTACTTGTGCAAAAAACTGCTGGTTGCTTACCACCTATATGACCTCGTTATAACATCATTAATGAAATAAAACATGTCAATAAAATAAAGCTCATAGATATATTTTATCTTAATATTGCGCTATCATTTAATCCGAATTTAAATTATACTAAACGCACATTACAGCATTAAAATACGATAAGATTTAGTCCTTTCGTGATGGAGAAGACTGTATTTGAATATTTTAATAGAAACAAAGAATTTACTTTGCTTTACTTAAGGCTACTGGCAGTTTTTAAAAAACATTTTTTCTTTCTATTTTATTAACCAACAAATTGAGAATTAAAAAATTACTTGTTTACATGACTTTTTATTTTCTTAAAACCAAAAAGTAAAAATGTTTGTTTTGAGCAGTACGAACGCGTAGTTATATTTTCACCCTCTGAATTATATTTGGATCGTGGAAAATGGCCGTGTCTTGTTAAAAATAAACTGAAGAAAATAGTCGACGGGTTCTCAGTTAATATTAAATTAAAATGTTTGTAGTTGGATCGGGCATTGTTTATGTTATAGGAAAATTGAAATAACGCCAGCTAAATAAATTAGTATTTTTCTTAGCTTTGCTTCACCATAGGCTTGTACAGCTGGAACACGGACTAAATACATATTGTTATTTACTATCTCTCTTTTCACAAAGTGTGTGAGAGAGATGGCGTCATATGTCTACATGAATGATGATAACACACGCCATAGAGTTATTTTGACGTCGTGGTCACGGTTGAGCGACCGCCCAGGGCGGAAGGGAATCAAGTCCATTTTAACTCACCAAAGATATAATAAAAATGGTATCGCCGTAAAAATATTAGGGGCCTGATGAGTTAAAACTGGCCATTTCTATAGCTTCATTGAAATAAATTGAATAATAACGTATTTATAAAAAAACATTTGTAGTCAAATAGCATAAACATTTCTTACGATAATCGTTCTGAGACGGCGACGTGTTTATCTAAATAATGTGTTGATAAGCGTGTCTTATGTAATATTATTTAATGTATTCACGCGTCGAGCGACAAAGGCGAGGTCATCGTGACCGCGGTCAAGCGCGAACGTTCTTAGCTGAATAGTTCATAGCAACAGTGATAAAGGTATGAGATTTGGAAGGAGGAGGTGAACTTTCCTGAGGATATGTCCGGGTACAGACTATACACCCAGTGCTAAGGATACCATGGTGTTCATTTAGACACACTGAACCGCTAGAGGAAGGTTACAAAGCGCTTTAGAGGCTTAAAACATTATCCATTCAAGTAATGGGCAGGATGTCTTTAGAAGCTTGCCATATTTCAAGAAGAATGAAGTCCCATTCAAACATTATAGCAGCTCGTAAATTATAAGAGACTAGCTGTTCCCTTGCGGCTTCATCCGCATAAAATTATCTAATTTTATTGTTTACATTTGTCAAATTATCAATAGCAAATATCAAAATGACATGACATGATGACAAAGCATTGCAATCATGATTCCGTGATGTTGGCAGCAACTTATGGTCTCTTTCCCACATTAGGGTTTTTATCCAAAATATTTACCCCCTGAGTTTAATGGCGTGAAAATATATAGCCTAAAGCGTGACGTAAATGTAGGACTTTTTATTAAAAAAAGGATTATTCAAAAATATGCTGTAATTGCTGACATCTTAGGCAATAAAGAAGTGTGTGTTTACGCTTTATTATATTAGTATAGATTTGCGCATAAAAGAATTTCTATGGAGTAAAAGGATACAGAAGCCGCGCACGCTGTTTTGCGCACTTTTTTCCCCCGCCTTATATCAGAATAGGGCAAATTAGTGCAAAAGAAAATGAGAGTCAACTTCGCAATAAAATATTCAATTATAAATGTGGACCAGATAATGTAATTAATTGTATCTAAATTAAAGAGTTCTTTTATGAATGGCTTTTATGCTCTATAGCAGTAACTTTTTTACCTCTTATTTTATATAAAAAAAAAGTGGTGTAAGATGCAATGGACATATTTGAATAATACTTTCACCAGAGAGATAAAATATGGTAACCCGAATATTCAACATTTCTGCCTACTCTTATTTATTATGGGCGTGATTCGTATTCTACTGCGTTATCTGTCTGTTGATGCAATATAAGAAATAGTAGATAAATTCTGATGTAGTTTTGAAGATGTTGCATTCCTGTCGACTAGGAATAGCCCAAAAATATATTTTGTTACAACGCGCGCCGGTCTAGCGGGAGGCCCGGCCTAACGTTTGTACAATTATATTCGCTTACGTTCGTTGCCGTGCCTCCTCTCATTGATAATTCAACCTACGTATTACATTATCAATATCATTGGTGTCGGTATTCAAGCATATATTCAGCGCCATTCGCCACAGACCAGTCACCAGTCAGTAGCGAATTGACAGTCAGAGTCCGCGCACGCGCCAAAATGTCACAAGATAACCTCACCGCCGTATTATACAAGCCAAAAGATTTAAGATTGGTATGTTTTTACTTTGTAATTGGTTATTTTTTTAATTTTTTTTTAAATAATACTCTTGAATTATCAACTGTTATTAGCTATTAACTATAACCGTTGTATAAAACGTAGTAACGTGTTTAGTAGCTATTATTATTAACGTTAATCGTACTTAATCCACTAATCTTGAGTATGTTTAGTAGTAATTAAATAAATGACTATTAATTAAAAATTTCAAGATATGTAATTATTAACTGTAGGTATATATACAGTGAAAAATATATTTTTTGCGTGTATTAGTCAATTTATTTGTTTTTTCCTGTACTATGGTTAGTGTACACGGCCTACTTGATATTGTTAAAAAGTTTAGTTTTTATAATACTTTTTTGTATGATCTTATTTTGTATATTTTGAATTGTCCTATCTTTTTGTAGTTGAAGAAGGTAGTTTATTTTTCGGAATTATTTTTTATTGTTGCGATTTTTACAAATTAAGCCGTTATAGTTAGATGCTGATAATGCCCGCTAAAGCGTTGCAACCACAATGATTGCAAAATATTAGTCAAACAAAAATAAGCTTAGCGACCACGGCAATGTTTATTTAGTACGATTTTAACTACGACGTTGTAATTACAAAAAAAAAAATTGACAATTGATTGTATATGTGTATATGGTAACTTTATATTGTAGCTGTATTTCTTAGCAAATAAAACATAAGATAAGTAAAATCTTATCGTAATGGTAATAAAACGACCTCTTGGCTTACGTATAATTTGATAATATATGAAAATATTTACACTCGCACATTATTATACAACATAATTATGTACTTATAAATATTAAGTACTTTATTTACTATACTAATATTATAAAGAGGAAAGATTTGTATTTTTGTATGTATTGAAATAACTCAAAAACTACTTGGCCGATTTTAAAAATTCTTTCACCGTTAGAAAGGTTATTTATCTGTGAGTAACATATGCTATATTTTTTAATTACTTTTTATTTTCTAAATTTTTAAACATCGACAAAAAGTAATTTAAATAATATTCTTTCCAGGAACAAACTCCGATACCCGAAATCGACGACGATGGTAAGTTTCACAATATTTTAACCTTAAACCTACTTAATTTACTTTCGACCTTAAAATTAATTTAATTTAAAAAAATCTAGCAAAAAATATTTTTTTCTATGTAACAATAAAAAAGGCCATTAAAGTAGCATTACACTAGCTTTTTAGTTTTAGCATTACATTTTAAAAGTTAAATAAATAAACAATCTAACTATTTTTTTGTATTTTTCAGAGGTACTACTTCGTATGGACTGCGTTGGTATTTGTGGCTCGGACGTGCACTACTGGCAGACTGGAGCGTGCGGGGCGTTTGTTATGCACGAACCCATGATCATGGGACACGAAGCTTCAGGGGTTGTCGCAAAGGTCAGTCCCGATAACGCGTTTGGGGACACAAACACCAGTCCTAAATTGTATGGATTCACTGGTGCCAGTAAAATGACAGTCCAGTTATTGAGCGCTACCGACCAACTGTGCTGGTTAAGAGTGAACCGCGCATAACATAAACATTTCCTTTACAGATCTCTGTCACTCAATAGTTAAATTGCTTTATAAACGTCGTTCTTTATTAGAAAACTAATAGAGCACAATAATATTCAATGCCATTGGTTCCTATTCTACTATGCTACAGTAAGTGCTCAGTACTGTTCAATGACGATTTGAATAAATTTGAATGTAAATGTTTGACATCGCTAAAAGTTAGACACAAAAAAAATACTTGTCAGAAAAAGGCATGTGGTTTATGGCTTAAGTGACCCACATCCCACGTTGGGCTGTTCAATTGTTTAATGAAGAAAATGTTGAGACTGTAAGTTGTATTGTCAAAAAGTAGTATCAATTCAAACGATCTGGTTTACAAGACATTTGAAATTATATTTCTAAGAATACCATAATTTAATTAATCTTAGACTTGTTCACGTAAAATTTAACATTTATTATAAGTCGACAAACACCTTGAACTTAAATAAATGCTAATACTTATGTCATTATAAACCAGTTTAGAAAGGAACTTTGGAGGTGTGTCTCGTATGAACAAGATCTATTGGATATTGGCGCACCGGTTTTTGTAACAACTACTTATTGCATATATGAGTTAACATTTGGTGTTAATATTTCAATGTAACTAGTGACACTATCGCTTTTTTAAAAAAAATATGCTATGACATTAAACTCTTCAATGTTAGATGAAAACTACATAACTATACGTCTCTTTTTTTTCCTGCGGTTGAGTTCCTAGATTATATGTATCAGCAGACCAACTGTACTGTCTGTACCAGACAAAATACACACAGACTATTTATATATGTTCACGTGTCGTCGATCCCTCACGTGCCCTAAAGACTTATTACAATACTACAGTCGCCATAAGTTTTTATTTTCTGGGATAAGTCCACCCGCAAAATTACAAAATACTTAGATTTTATATTTTCAATTAGTAATTAATTTATCATGTAGACTATATATTAAAATTAATTTGAAAATTATAAATGTTCCCTTTAAAATATACTTCTAAATGTTGCAAATACGGTTACCTTAGTCCGTACAATATCACAAGTACAAGTCATTGATCCGACGGACAAGTACATACGTGAGTTAGTCAACAAACAATGTTTGGCAATTTGATCGATCGCTCTTAAATATACAAGGAACGTAAAAGGTTACAAACACTAATACACAACAATAATTATACGTTAGGCTTCTTTATGTGAGTACAGTTAACTTAATTGAAAGATTACTGCAGGATATTTAACATGCACAAGGGGAACTTTATCGAACATTAAGAAGACAAAACATTGCTTTCGAACATGCCCTACAGCGGAAAGACACCTTTAAAGGCAATGTTCTTCCAGGTTGGATCCAAGGTAAAGAACCTTGCGGTGGGCGACCGCGTGGCGATCGAGCCGGGCGTGCCGTGCCGCTACTGCGAGTTCTGCAAGACGGGCCGCTACCACCTCTGTCCCGACATGCGCTTCTGCGCCACCCCCCCCATACACGGCAACCTCGCCAGATACTACAAGCACGCCGCCGACTTCTGCTATAAGTGAGACAGTTACAAGATGGTTTCCAAATTCCAGATTAGATCTAAATATTCGAGAATTTAGACGATCAAAATGTTGATTAAAATCGTTGTTACTTGTCATCAGACTGCCCCCTCACGTGACAATGGAAGAAGGTGCACTGCTAGAACCACTGTCGGTTGGCATCCACGCGTGCCGTCGCGGCGGCGTGGCGGCAGGCCAGCGCGTGCTGGTGCTGGGCGCCGGGCCCATCGGCCTCGTCACCATGCTCGCAGCGCGCGCCATGGGCGCCAGCAAGATACTCATCACTGGTCAGTAACTCACGAACAACTCGGTTTTATAATACAATGTAAAGATGACGAATGCTTGAAACATTGGACTAATTCGACATTACAGATTTACCATTTGGAGTTTTAACGACGATACTAGGAGGAGGAGGAGGAGTGGTACAATATTTTTTTTCAATTACCGAATTGAACCACAAAAGACCAATAACCAAAAACAAAGTTAAGACAATGACAATGTCTCTTTATGCAGATATCCTGCAGTCCCGGCTGGACTTCGCGAAGCAGCTAGGCGCAGACGACACGATCCTAGTGACGAGAGAGGCCAGCGAGGAGCAGCTGGTGCAGGAGGTGCATCGCCTGCTGGGAGACAGCCCGGACGTCTCCATAGACGCTAGCGGCGCGCAGGCCACCGTGCGCCTCGCGCTACTGGTCAGTCATACTATTATGATGTTTTTAAATGAAGGTCATCCAAGGTTTCGTCGCTTATACCTATCTATACTAATATTATAAAGAGGAAAGATTTGTATTTTTGTATGTATTGAAATAGATCAAAAACTACCGGGCCGATTATAAAAATACAGCATTAAAAAGCTACGTTGTCAGTTAGTAACAAAGACAATGTTTTTTGGTATGTTTTAATTTCACGCGGGCGAAGTTGCGAGCAACTGCTAGTAATAGAATAATTAAGATTAAAAACGAAGTGTGTTGCCAGGCGACGAAGTCCGGCGGCGTGGCGGTGCTGGTGGGCATGGGCAGCCCCGAGCTGACGGTGCCGCTGGCGGGCGCGGTGGCGCGCGAGGTCGACATACGCGGCATCTTCCGATACGTCAACGAGTGCGTACTTCTCATACTTCGTACATACATATCATTAAAAGATGTCCCTTTCTCCTATCATGCAGAGAAATGGGCAGCTTCAGCTAATTTTCTAGTGGGGATGGAGGCAATGATCGAAAGCGGACTACTGAGTTTATAAGATGAACGATCTTTATGATAACATTTTGCATTACTACAGATAAATGAATAGAAAATTATACTACACCCACAAATTAGTAAAACTGTGGATTTACCCGGAACAAACACTTCACATTTTATCATTCAAACATCTTAATTAATAATTAATAAACATTTAATTGATTATTACAGATACCCCATAGCATTATCGATGGTGGCTAGTGGACAAATCAACGTGAAACCACTAGTCTCCCACCATTACAGCTTGGAGGAGACCCTGGAGGCGTATGAGGTCGCTCGCCGAGGACAGGGCATCAAGGTCATGATCCACGTCCAGCCCCGCGACGCTAACAACCCACAGTCATAACAAATAACCGTTAAATAGCAGTTTGTAAAATAACATTATACATTTAGCTGCTTAGCACGTGACTAGGCAGCCATTTTGGAATCTTGCCTAAAATTTGACATTTGAGACAATTGACGTACCGAAAATTGACTGTGTTGTTTGAAAATTACTAGATTTTCTTAATTTTTTTAGTAATATTTCGCCTTTGCCGCGTAAAAACTAATGCAATAAAATGGTGAAGGTCAAAATGGAATATAAAATGTACAATTTATTTTATCAAAACAATTGCAATTATATTGATAGGATATTTAAATTAAGTTATTGAATGTTGTATCGAATTTATTTTATTTGTTTAATGTCTTTAAAAAAAAACTATGTAGTAAGCAAGGAATTTGTTTATTTGAACGATAAATTAACGTTACCAGAATTTGAAATATTAAAAATATGTAACTCTATTGAAATGCAATTAATATTGACGAAATAATAATACTAATAGAGAAAAATGTGACCTATGATTTTATAGATAACTGCATCGATTTCTAGTCATTAGGAAAACAAAATTTCACAGACTTTATGACGAATTGTACAAATATTTCTATTATATGATATGTTTTATTTTTGAACAATTAAAAGTTCCTTTAAACG
This sequence comes from Papilio memnon, assembly GCA_003118335.3. Lineage (NCBI taxonomy): Eukaryota > Metazoa > Arthropoda > Insecta > Lepidoptera > Papilionidae > Papilio > Papilio memnon. The sequence continues at coordinate 5,081,670 of LD688930.1, read as the reverse complement.
ATTTCTTTTATTTCCCTCCAGAATTTATTGTACCAAATCAGCTTTATTATCTGCTAATACAAGGCAAAGCTTGTTTAATTCAGTTGTCAAAAGAAGTTAAACAAAGTACAATAAGCACTGCATTACAGAAGCGTCGGTGGCAAAGTAATAACCGGAGGTCCGGATTCGATCTCCGCCATGTTTTTCCGATATATTTATCGAATATCTTCAGGTAAGGAAAACATCGTAAACAGGAATAAAAAAATTATCATATACTAAATAACTTCGCGATGCAACCTGTAACGTATCCGAGAACCCATCAACATGCATTAATCCACGGTTGGGGCGCATCACCCCTACACAGAGTAACATGGAGACCCTCGGTCGATACGTGCTACTATAACGATGAAGCACTTTTAATTCAGTATTATTGGCATTCAAAGTTTGCAATTAAAAACTGTCGATTACGTTTCCTCATTAAAAATAATCTAGTTGCAATTTTGTAATAAAATGCATCAAGAAGCACGCAAGTGGCTTGAAACATCAACTGTGCTATGGTTAATCGCTATAAGTTGTATTTGAAGTGTATATTGACAAAATTAAACAGGCCAACTGTATTCGATTAGAGATTCTCCGCAAAAGCGCTATTTCCATATGTACACCGTACACCACGAAAGTCAACAAGCGGTTTCCTTCGTCGACCAATTGGTAAGGATTACTTGACCTTTTATATAAAATCTACTAAAAAGCGCTTTTCGAGATGGGTAAAAGAAGAGTGTATAAACCTAGCCTATGTTCCTCACTGACAAAGTACGTTTTTAATGATGAAGAATTTTTTTAAAATTGTTCCTGTGCTTTTTGAGTTATTTCAATATATACAAAAATAAAAATTTTCTCTTTATAACATAGTATAGATAACATTATTTTACGTCATTTACTATAAGTTATTAAATAATATTTGCAATTCATGATTCAGTTATAATTTCAAAGACACTCAAACTTGTCACCTGGTATTTTGTGCACACAAGTGTATTCCTCCAATTAAGATAAACCAACTGCAATTAAGCGCGTTGTGCATTTTGATATCAAACAATGCCTTTCAGTAATTAAACAGATAACACATGTATTGCAGAAACTGCAAATAATTTACGTATAAAACTCTCGAATGCTTACATTTCCCTACAAACGACGAATTCTTTATAATAATAATTTTCATTACATTAGTCGTTAACTCGTATGCAAAGATTTTATTTTTTTTACAAACTATTAGACGATTCGACTAATAAGCCTGCATCTACTATACTCAAATGCTTTCATACACGTATGTTTGTTCGTCTGTATGGGTATAAAATCAACCCACGCATCGTCGGGCACGCTTACTTAGTATTTATATTAAAATTCCGCAGAATGACGTACAATAAACAATGATTCGAATTTATTCGCTTTATCTCGTTTCATTATTACTTAAATCATAATAATTTGCCAAACATCACATTTAAATACATGTTCAAGATAAGTACAGAAGAGCATCTAAATTATACGAAGATGGACAACTATGCCGCTGTATTGTACGGACCCAAAGATTTAAGGATTGTAAGTTATAAATTTTCTTATAATAAATGTCCATTTGTCATAGAATAACATACTCATCGCAGACCCATTGACGAAACTTTCATTCAAAGAGAAATGTTCTCTGTTATTCCGAAGTTACTGCAGAAGTTTTTCGCCAAATATTTTTTAACTTTTCGTTGATCGTTGTAACTTTTTTAAACGCTAGCGTCCATTTTTATAATTAAACAAGAAATTAGCAGTTTATTATTTAAAAAATTGTCACACTTTTATTACGCAGTAAA
>LD688930.1:5067336-5079619 GCA_003118335.3 Papilio memnon | reverse complement strand
ATGTTACAGAGGTGCTGGTCAAGATTTCGTGCGTGGGCATCTGCGGCACCGACGTGAAGATGTACAGCACCGGCAAGTGCGGGCTGGAGGTGCCCACCGAGCCTATGGTGATGGGACACGAGGGCGCCGGCATTATTGCCAAGGTCTGTTAGACTTATTCTATCCCATACTATCATAACGGTATCGTCTAGTTAATTGTAATTAAAATTAAATCGACTAACGAAACAAAATAGAGCGCGCGTACACCTTTGACTAAACAATCGCACAATTGTTTAGTCGCGCTTTGATTCGTTTAAGCTTATATGGAGGTGCTCACACTACTCGATTTTTAGTTGCGCTTAAAGCAGTTGAATGGCCTGCGAAACAATCGACAATCACACAATAGTTGTATGATAGTTTAGTCAATGGTGTGCGTCCGCTCTAATTTTGTTAAACAATTTTTTTTGTAGGTGGGCGCTAATGTAAGACATCTGAAGGTAGGCGATCGCGTGGCAATAGAGCCGACTGCGCCGTGCAAAAGCTGTGAGTTCTGCGTATCGGGACGGTACAACCTGTGCGACGAGCCCGCGTATTGCTCGACGCCTGCCGCGCCCGGGAACCTGTCGCAGTACTACAAGCATGTCGCAGACTTCTGCCACAAGTAATACTGAAAGAATTCCTTCCCTAGATTTGGGACAAGTTTTGAAAGGTCATAAAATTGTTAAAGACTCTCTGTCTTACAGTCATTAGGTATCCAGAGACGTTAAAAGTCTCCCTAAGTGTAGATTTAATATAAGATAAGATAATAAGATAATAAGATTCTTTATTGTTAAATCATTGATTACAGGATCAATATCGCTTTGGCTCCTTAACTAGGAAATCCTGTGCTTAAGGAGCCACTGCCTTCCCTTTCTGATATACTCAACAACAGAAAGAAGAAAAAAAAACATACTACTAAGCCATATAAATTACTGAAAAAAAAAAATTAACTCACTGTTAGTTACTAATTATAAATAAAAGAAATAAAAAAGAAGATAAAAAGAATATGATGAAGACTTTCCTTCTTTGATTTCAATCACTTCTTTAACACTCGCTAATCTTATTTTTTATAATAAATCTAGATTAAAGACATTTAGTAACGAGTTATATTTTCAGTTCTTTAAGCTAGAAGAGAAGCGAAAATATCCAGTTTAATTTATGTATTGGTCACTTTAATAGCAGCTTCATATATTCTTAGGTTACCAGACAATCTATCATTGGAGGAAGGCGCAGCAGTCCAGCCGCTAGCTATCGCGATCCACGCATGCAACCGCGCTGGAATCAAGTTAGGCACTAACATGGTGATCTTAGGCGCGGGACCTATAGGCGTGCTCTGTGCTATGACCGCTAAAGCTATGGGCGCCGCTAAAATACTGATGACAGGTAAAAACTAAAGATGAAAGAGACAACATGCTACTTTATAGAGCGCTGTCTCTGTCGTAAAAGTATTAAATATATGGGCGTCGCCAACCGATAATCTAGGCTAGGGAGACGGAGGGGACAGAGATATCGATCTTAGCAACTCATCCATCCACTCACATACGAGTATCTCTATATTTTTTTCAGATGTAGTGCAATCTAGATTGGATATAGCGAAGCAATTAGCCGCGGACTACACTCTTCTTATTAAGAAAGAATACTCCGATGAAGAGGTCGTGGAGAAGATCAGGGAAATTCTCGGCGGCAGACCTAGAATTACTATAGACGCGTGCGCATTCCCTTCAGCACAACGTGTTTCTATGCTGGTATGTATTTTTAAGCATGTAATTTTGAACATCCTTTGGTTTTTTCCACCTGTACTTACTATAAAGTGGTCAACTTTCTTTCGTAACACAAGACAATGCAAAATACAATAGAAAAACCAATATTTTATCGACAGGTGACAAAAAAGGGCGGTACCATTCTGATAGTGGGCGTGGGCGACACCACTGTAGAGGTGCCGCTGTCAGGCGCGGTGCTACGAGAGATAGACGTTAAGGGGTCCAACAGGATACTTAACACGTAAGTAATAACTGCCGTAATGGTTATTTCGTGGGTCCCTTAGTGTAAGTTTAGTATGAGAAATTGGTTTAACGGTCTTCTGGTCAACAATAGAAAACTCTCAGTAAAGAGTACAAATAATAGCTTTCGCCCGCGACTCCGTCCGCGTGGAAATAAAAAAAAAGTAGCCTATGTGTTCTTCCAGACTATCCTCTACATCTATATCAAATTTCATCGAAATCAGTTCAGCTGTTTATGCTACAAATTCTAAAAATTATCCATCCATCTAAACCTTCGCATTTATAATATTAGTATGATTTAAAAATGTACGTTAAGAGTGCCGTTTGGAGAAATCTTTAGTTCAAGATGGAGAGGGAATTGCCGTGGTCAGAACCAGCTTCAAATATTGATATGAGAATGCATTTATATTTTCTAATTAATAAAAAATATAAAGGTATGGTCCGGCTATAGCTGCGGTGTCCAGTGGTGCTATAGACTTGAAGACGTTTATTACACACCACTACCCGCTAGAGAAGACCGAAGAAGCCATCTTACTAGCTAGAACAGGCGCCGCTATGAAAATTATTATACACCTCAATTAAATGAACTAAAAAAAAATGTTTTCTTTTATTTCTGTACTCTGTACCCATGAATGAATGATAATTATTCATAGTCATTCATTCATTTCCTGTTGCCCTTGACTATGCAAATTTTGAAAACTTTAATCTTTGATTGCTGTCAAAGAAAAGTGACAATCAAATGTCAAACACAGAAAGAACAGTCGCTGCTAGCGCCATTTGCTTTGTGTCCATTTTAGGTACTACCATTTAGTGTTTAATTTAAATGCATAGCTCTCATTAAATAAGAAAACAATACTATTTTAACTTTCTAATTATATTTTAAGGTAGAATAAAAAGATATATTCAAAGGCAACAATTTATTATCAATTTCATACAAATTTTATTCGATTAAATTACTTAAAATGAACAATTATTATCTATTATTACGTAAATGCCGCGTACACGTGAGAGAGACAAATTCATAAGCGTCTAAGTGTGACAGAGAGAGAATAAGCTAGGACGTTTTCACTTCCCTAACTTTGACACAATAATTGACTGTACAGTTTTTTATATCATAAGCTTTAACTATTGAATGTTTAATATTGTTTATATCATAAGGTGGTAAAAGAGGCTACCTCAATTCGCAATAATAGCGAATCGACCGATGACCATAGACATCCGCATACAGAAGCGTTGCCTAATCGACGGAGATGCACATAAAGAGGATATTTCCCCTTTCTAGTCTCCTCCGCCATCAAAGCCACTTTCCCTTCCCATCCTTGTCTTATAAGAAACGGGTAGGAAGGGAAAGGGACTAAAATTAGTGTTCTGGAATTATATTTCAGAACTTATATTATTATAAAATGGGAAACGAAAAAAAAACCACATACATTTAATTAATTGGGTGTTTTTAATATTAATATTTTATTGCTTTAAAATGTCATCAGTCTAAGTTTAAATAAAACTGTATAAAATAAATAAAATGTGTGTTGAGGTCATATGAGGTTAAGTTTGGAGGTCTTGAAGACCCCGGGGCGCGTGTTGAGGGCGAGCGCGGTGTTCGCGCGCGGAACTGGCATGCTGCCCAGTCTACCACCAGCTGGAAAACAAATTAAATCATAAAGACTCTGTTTAATACGGAGAGCGGGACCACAAAAAGAACCACTTGATTATACTTTTCACTACTATATTTGAACATTCACATACAGATCCATTCGGTGACATTTCAGAACACAATGCCACCGACATTTAAAAAACTAGTAACTCCATCTATTGATTTCATAGCATAAACAGACTCTGTGGGGAAAATAGGTTCGCAGAGACAAAAAAAATTACAAACAATATTAGATACAAGAAAGTTTATAAAATATTTGCACTCGATTTATATCTATAGGGATTAATTTCAAGAAGGGAATGATGACAGATGACGTAGAGTTACTTGGAGGACAAAAACCTGTACCGACCCTACGGGAGTAGGATAAAGGAGGAAAATGATGGGGAAATTAAAGTTTACGAACGTACAAATAAATTAGTCAATTTTAGTCCCTTTCCCGTTCCGCCCTTTTCTTATAAGCAAAGGTTTGGATGGGAAAGTGGATTTGACGGTGGGGGACACGCATAGAAAGGGGAAATATCCTCTTTATGTGCGTCTCCTCCTCCGTCGATTTAGGCTAGGCAACGCATCTGCAATTGCGGATGTCTATGGGCAGCAGTCGCTTCGGTATTTCGACGGATTTAGGTGACCGCTTGCTCGTTTGTCACCTTATTTTATTTATAAAAAAAGTTCAATCATTAATAGGTCCTTTTATAGTTATTAGATAACTTCGTTATTAAGATTCGTAGATAAAAAATAAAGAAGATTATCTTACCAGTAGATGCGGCGCGCGCCGCGTACGCTCCCCGCGCCGCCTTCTTTTTCCCGGGAGACGAACGTTTGCTTTTGTATCTATAAAGAAAACAATAATTTCATGTATTTGTATAGCTAACTATTAATTTAACATATACTCATCAATTATAATATACTTTTTAAATATACTTCTAATACTGTCTATATTTAACCAGTAACGCTATAACATGAACGTCAAATGTAATAGAGATAGGCACTATATTCTCCCGTCAATTTATTAACTACTTCGTCCAAATAGAATAAAAAAAATATCCGATAGTAGTTGGCAAATAGGGGACAGCTGTCCCCCCAAACCTAGGCTATCATCGACTGGAGATACCCGATATGATTCTATTCGAGAATGCCTACTGTTGGCTGTATGATTATTAATTACCACTATACCTAATTTGTAATAAAAAAATATATTGACCTCTTCCTGACGCCGCCTCGTCCGCGTGTTCGACCCCTTGTCCCGCGACGTCGCGCTGGCGTGCTGGACTGGCTCTCAGCGGCGCGCGCCTCCGCACTCCAGTCAGGCTCAGAACCACAAGCTGTACTCCTGAAATCCTCCTCCCCTTTCTTCTCCTCAGCCTCCAATTCATCTTGATACTGCATCAAAAGACCTGGAAACGCATTAAGCCGAGTAATTTTTAAAATGTTGTCGCTTTGTCTGTGTGTTTGTGTGTGATAATCTCAGCGATAGTTTAACCGATTCATGTGCGGTTTTCACTAATTTATTGTAGTTAATGTCACTTAACATTTAATATTTACTTTGTATTAAATTCATAAATATGTCGCTCACCGTATTAAGATTGAAAGAATAACTACAAATATAGAGGAAGACCAAAGAAAGTACGTAAAGACTGTAAAAGAGGATATGCTTGAGGGAGTGAATTCAAATATAACGACTGATAGAAATATGGAAGAGCAGCACATATAGTACCAACCTTCTGAAAGGATAAGCATGAGTGTTACTCGTATAGTGGGAGGTTTCCCTCCCTGAATTGCCACCCTCAGAAAAGACCATAAGAATGGTAGCTGCCCCAAGAACTAGAGGACTGTAGGGGATATTATGGGGATAAGGGTACATACCCATCTTCTCCAGCGAGTATCCAGTGGTGATGGTGAGCAGGCGCGCACCATACTTGTCGTAGTTGGCGCGCGTGACGTGCGGCAGCGTCTGCATCTGAGCCGCGCTCTCCGGCAGCCGCAGCGACATCGCGCGCAGCGCAGCCTGCGGCAGCACCGCCGACAGCGACACGCCGCGCGCAGCGCCCATCTCCCTGCACGCACACATCGCTAACTCAGCGCTATACTTCGAAACAGGTCTATTATATGGTCCTTCGAGTCGGACCTATAATATGGTCCTTCGAGCAAAATCTACTATATGGTCCTTCGAAAACGGATCTAATATATACTTTTTCGAAAATGGATCTAATATAGTCTTTCGGAAACGGATATATTGTATTGTCCTTCGAGCCGGAAATATAATATGGTCGAAGATTAATCTATTATATGGTCCTTAGAAAACAGATATATTATATGGTCCTTCGAAGGATGATCTACAATATGACCCTCCGAAAAAAGTCTACGATATGGTCCTTCGAAAACCGATCCATATATGGACCCTTGAAGTATTCATTTGAAACCATATAAGCACTTTTAACACAATTAACAAGTTTAACATATAAATATGGACCTGCAGGCCTCCACGAGGTCAGCGTAGCAGCGCTCCTCGATGCGCTTGATGAGCGCGGTGATGTGCGTGGTGTTGCCGGCGGCGCTGGGCTCGGCGGCCGCCAGGCTCGCCTTGCGCTCCGTCTTCATGGGGAACACTACGCGCAGCCCGCCTGACATCAGTCTGGAATACGGACTGAAGTTCATTTTACACAAAAAAGGCAAAGGTAGCCTTGCCTATTTATGTAATTGTGTCGTATTTCTGTAATTGAGTCTAGTTCTATAGTTCTTTTTAGTGCTGTAATTATGTTTTGTTGTATAGTTGTGCTTGTTGTGTAAATGTGTTTTGTTGTGTAATTATGTCATTCTGTGTAGTTATGTTTTGTTGTGTGATTGTGGTTTTTTTCTTGTTGGGTAGTTGTTTTATTGTGTAATGGTACTTTGTTATGTAATTCTGTATTGTGTAGTTGTGTACTGACTTGTCAACGTTAGGTCCCAGCTGCAGGTAGGCGGTGGCGATGTCATTGTTCACCACCAGCCGCTCGGCCAGCGCGCCGCGCACCACCAGCTGGCGCAGCAGCCGCTGTACCGCGCCGCGCTCCCACGACTTACATCTTGGTACACACACGTTGGAAATATAGACAGTTTATAAATTAACACAAATATATGATTGAAACACAAATTCTTGTTAATATATTTTTTTGTTTAACAAACCTTTTTTTGTATGGAGGGGGGTTTAGCACACCTACAAAAATTATCATCTAACTTTTGACCGCGATTTTAACTGCGTGCTGATAAAGTTAGTCTATACTAATATTATAGAGAGGACAGATTTGTATTTTTGGATTTTTGTATGTATTGAAATAACTCAAAAACTACTGAGCCGATTTCAAAAATTATTGCACCATTAAAAGCTACGTTAACACTGAGTAACATAGGAAACATATTTCTTTAATTTCACGAGGACGAAGTCGCGGGGGAAAGCTCGTGTAAAATAAAAAAAACAATATAATGAAACACCTATATATGTTTAGATGCAAGTGTAGTTGTAGTGTAGTGTAATAGTTCTAGTGTATTAGTGTATTTCTGACCTTCCGTGTAATGGAGTATTACGTAGTTCGGCGAGCCGCTGCTGGTTGGAGCCTCGCAGCACGTCGGCCAGCTGCAGCAGCGTGAACGACGTCCTGGTGCTGTTCAGCTGCCGTACGCACCGCACTATCAGCTTGCACTCCTCCGTCACGTCCACAGGCTGACCAAATGTTTGCACGACACACCAAAACATAATATAGACTGCACAAAACAGTATAGACTGCACAAAACACAGTGAATTACACAACAGAGTAAGAATTGTACGAAAATATTGTCTATACCTTTATATATTGTCAGACAGATAACTTATCTATTGCACCTATTTTAATAAATGAAATATAACTAACTGCACAAAACCCTGTTGTGATTACACGAAACATTGTACACCGTACACCGAATAGTGCAAATACCAAAACATAGAACATATTATAAGCACAAAACATAGATTTGCAATAAATTCATAAGACATAAAATAAAACCACACTACACATGTATATGTGATAGAGAAAGTATTCACCGTGTAGGAGCGTGCGCTGAGACAGTTGTCGCAGGCGGTGCGCGGGTCGCGCGCGCACTCCTCCTTGCTGAACCTCTCCCCGAGGTAGGAGAGGACCTGCGCGCGCCGGCACTCCGTCACGCTCTCGCACACCTCCACCATGCGCAGCAGGTTCTCTACGTGCACGCGCTTCGACTCCGGGCTCGCGTTGCGCTCCACTGACAACATCATTCATTCCTTCATTCCTTCATTCATCATTCACCATTCCTTTAGTGGTACTTTAGCGGGCGCACACCTTTGACTAAACTATCGCACAACTGTTGATTGTCGATTGTTTCGCAACCAATTCAACTGTTCATAGGAATCAAAGCGAGACTAAACAATTGTGCGATTTAGTCAAAGGTGTGCGCACTTTCTTAGTGTATAGTATGGGCCATTAAAAGGTCCTTTAGTGACCAATTAGAAAGACCAGTAAAGCAATATTCAATTCACAAAGTACATTTTGAGAAAGAACACGATGCAAATGACATAAGCTCGAAAATTAGTCAAAATGTTTTGGTTACGATAATGGAACGCACCTTATGACAGCAAGGAGATATTAAATGCATAGCATTACTATTTCGAATTTCATATGTACCAACATTGATATTATAAATAAAATTGAGTAATAATACACTAAACTCAACATATTTTGCACCAAATTGAGTAAACATTGCGCCAAACACAGTAAGAAGTATACTTACTGTCGAGCAGCCTCCTGTACCGCATGACGTCACTATAGGAGTAGTACATGAGGCAGGTGGCGAGGTCGCCGTCGCGGCCGGCGCGCCCCGCCTCCTGGTAGTACCCCTCCACGGACTTGGGCAGGCTGTGGTGGATCACGAAGCGCACATCCGCCTTATCGACCCCCATACCGAAAGCGATCGTTGCACAGATCTAAATACGAAAGATTAGTTTTTTGGTAGTAAAAGGTAACAAGCCAAACCACCATTGGTATTCCGCAAAGTAAAATAATGACCGCTGTTCTTTCCCTTATAATCAACAGCGGACCCTTCACCTGTTGACTTTTCCCTTACTAATGTTTCTATACCATTCTTTTGGTACGATAAGAGTGGGAAAGGAAAGTAGACTAAAATAAGGGCGCTACACACTTATCAGAATTTTCACGGAAGTGCTTCAATTTACCGCTTTTATGTGGTATTGCAACTCAAGCAACACATTCGAACAGAGGTGGTTTACCACTGTCATACATACAACTTTATATTTATCAGCGACCCAGCTGGCCTGCACCGCCTCGCGCTTCTTGTCCGCGAGTCCGGCGTGGTACGCGGCTGCCTGGATTCCCGTCTTGCGGAGATCTGACGTCACCAGCTCGCACTCCTTGCGAGACAAGCAGTACACTATGCCAGAGTCCCTGCAAATTGTTGACCAAATTTCATAGAAATGGTCTAATGAAATGAAATGATCACACTAGTATTATAAATAAGAAAGGTTGGATTGATCGTTATTTAGTACTACGTATGCTAATAACGGCTTAATAGATCTAAATGAAATTTAGCACAGATATTAAACATAATCTAGATAATCGGCAATCGAAATCGCTGGAAAAACCTAGCGTGAAATAATGAAATTAGTTAATTAAGAAGTATTATTGACGTGGAAAAGAATTTTGACGAGAAATATGAATTTACCAATTATGGTAAACAAAACTATGGTATAATTTGGTAAGGTTTTGGTAAGGTATGATTTACCTAAAGAATTTCTCCCTGATAATATTTGCAATATCTTGATTGACGAGTTTGGGTCGTTTCTCAAGAATCCTGTATGCAAGGTTAGGCCTGTTGAAGCTGCAGAGGAACCACTTGCAGGCGGTGACCTTCAGCTGGTGTAGGATGTCCATTCTGACGCGAGGAGTGGCGGTGGCGGTGAGCGCCATCAAGTTGGTGGTGGGGTACCGCTCCCGTAGCATGAACAGCCGCTTGTAATCAGGTCGGAAGTCGTGCCCCCATTGTGAGACGCAGTGAGCCTCGTCAATAACGAACCTGGAAAATATTGTGACACCCGGTACCGAAATTGAAAACTTCCAACAAGCACTTTAAAACTTTAAGCTGGTGGTTTTTACAAATACAGTGTTTGTAAGACAGAGTTTTTTACCACGATTGGTCTGTTTTAGCTTTTTTTATCGCACTACCGCATCAGTCAACCCGTGAACATGGCGCTTGCAACTGTGCCAAAGTATCGGGAGCTAAAACAACCTAATCGTGGTAAGAAATCCGTATCTTACGAACAAGCTCTTTAAATTTTCTTACAAGGCTGATTAGGTTATTACGAAGTTGATAGAGTTAAAAAAAAATAAATTATTTAATTTTTAACTATCAGTCAGTAAATTTGAACTAAACTCGAAATGATCGATGTTTTTAGAAGCCGTGTAATGCGTGAGATAGCGAAAAAGATAATTTTGTATAGCGTCATTCTAACAGTAGAACTTGGTGTTCCCGGTAGAATTCAACTGTACTAGTAACTAATCACATTTGTCTCTTTTCATTTCAGAGAGAATGTAAGGGATGGACATATGTATACAAGTGAGAGAGCAGTCTAGACCCGCAGTACCGTACCTGGCGATCTTTCCCCTGGCGTACAATGTATCAAGCATGGCCTGGAACTTGGGCGAGTTGCTGATTTTTTCCGGCGTCACATACAATAGCTTCAACGGCGGCTCTCGCAGCGACAGCTTGTGGTAGATATCGTCACACGCTGCTAGCGACACGTCCCCTGACATGTGAGCCGCTGGAATCTACACCATTCACCATTCAGTCATACACTCAGTCGTTCAGTTATTCATTCATTCCGGAGATGTACTCACATCGAGTGAGAGCAGCTTGTTGACTTGATCCAGTATGAGTGACTTGAGCGGGGACACGACGATCGTCACGCCGGGGCTCAGTATCGCTGGCAGTTGGTAGCACAGCGACTTACCTGATATACACATAATCTAACATACACGGTCATACAAATTATCGTTCGGAACTTCGATCTCGTGGAATTAAAAAACATAGCCCATGTTACTCAGTGATAACGTAGCTTTTTGTTTATTTTTTTAATCATCCTAATTCTTTTGGAGTTTTTTCAATACATACAAAACACAAATCTTTCCTTTTATAAAATGAGTAAAGATGTGTAACCCATGTATAAGTGTCTGAACAATACATTCTTTCTTCAAACGCCACTAAGACTAATGGCTGATTTACATTATGCCAGTAAAGTAAGCCATTAGTGATCATAATCAGTGCTGGAATACAACTGGTATTATGTAAACACTTACTGGCGCCAATGATTCCGACAATCCATGCCCGATCTAAACTACTATCCAACTGTCTTAGCCAATTAAATCAGGCATTAAGGTTAACCCGTTAGGAATTAAATTAGCCTTAATTATACTATTTTCAGGAAAAAAATCTTTGAAAGTTACAGACCTTGAGTTTCTATGATGCTGAAAATGACTTAAGATTAAGTAAAGTGACTTAAGGTATAACTCACCGCCGCCAGTGGGCATGAGCACGAAGCAGTCGTGTCCCAGCAGCGTGGCATTGATGACCTGCAGCTGGTTGGGCCTGAACGACTTCAGACCGAACTTCTCCCTGAACATCTCCATCATGGGGACTGTATGAGGGTAGTCTAAGCCGTCGAACTCTCCTATACAAGACAACTAGTTTTCTGGATCCAAGTCATAAATTCACAAAACAAACTAACGTAAAACGCATTACATGGCGACTATTATATTTCAGTGATTTTATGTAAATCTTGACATAAACTAAAGTAATAACGTGGAATGAGGGTAGATAATGTTGTAATGTATGTGAAAAATGTTCTATTTTTAACGAAATGAAGTTTGTCTAAGAGTGCGCGCACACCTTTGACTAAACTATCGCACAACTGTTTAGTCTCGCTTTGATTGCTATAAGCTTTTAAATTTTTAGGAGGGTAACTTAACAGTTGAATGGGCTGCGAAACCATCGCACAACAGTTGTGCGATAGTTTAGTCAAAGGTGTGCGCACAATCTAAGAGTTTGGATTATAATAAGGTAAAGCCACAATCATAATCACAAATCAATAAATATTTTACACACTATAGTACCTGTGATTCCGTCATTTTGCGTGCCTGCATGAAAATCACCCATTCCTTCGTATTTCGTTGTCTCCTTAACTGACTGGTCCATCAAATTTATAACGTCTTTTTCCACTGGGAGTATATCGTCTTCGAAATCTTCCAACCTATATTCTGGCCATCCATCTTCGTCTATTGGAATCTCTTTATTATTTATATTAACACTGCCACTATTTGGTGTTGAATCACTTAAATTAATAACAGATGCACTTCCTGGTATGTCTGTCTCATCTATGTCTAAAGGTATTTCATAATCGTCTATCACTTCTACGTCATCAATTACGTCATTTTCCACTTCCGGTGATATACTTCGAGAATTATCAAATCCCATTAAAGAATTTATACTTAAATGAGCAGCTTGAAATTTAACTGAACTATTCTCTATGGGAGTAAACTTCATCGGTTTCACTTCA
>LD688930.1:5024328-5041810 GCA_003118335.3 Papilio memnon | reverse complement strand
GGGGCGAGCCGACCCTACAGTGCTAAGATGTTAAAGCGGGCTCTACCACTGTTAAACTGACACTACACTACACTGCTTTTGTACTAAACATATAGCTGAGCAAGGCTCTATCAGCATTGCAACGCTTGGTTAGACTGTCTACGTGTTCATTGATTTTTTTTCTCTGAAATTTTTCTTATCAATAGTTTTAATTATTACTTTTTCTTGTTTGTATTTAATTCAAATGTATTTATTATGTTGCAATGTTTTTGAGCCGATTAAATATTTATAGATACATTCGAAAGTTACGCGACTAAATCCTCAATAGTTCCCGTTAATACAAGTCAAAATGAATTTATTTCTGCAAATGGTAGTCATGGAAATCCGCGGTGCTCCATTTACAGAAAATGCCTTAATCTTTCCAGAAACAACTGATCAGGACAACCGCCTAATAATCAATAAGTGGTACAAAGCGATAATAAAAGGAAACTAGCCGTGCATCAATCGACGTTTTTTTCGTACAGATACGTGTGGTAAGTTGCGTTATATTGGTTTTTGTGTGGCGTCTTGTAACCCTGACACAGACAGTTTCCCTGATTGTACATGTGTTGATGTTACTGGGGCGGTCGGAACAGTGACTCGAGCAATTCGGGCTCGGAGAGGTCGCGGCGGTACTGCTGAGCGATCTCCTGGATCATGTGGCGCCGGCGAACGTGCGGCGGTTGGTACCTGAGTTATATGATTCATAGAGTTGAAATTTTAACAAGCACAAAAAAACATAGTTGGAATAGAGAATAATGTCTAAAAAATATTGTTATATGTTGGGTCACGATATTCAATTTTAACAGCTCACTAGCGCCTTTTTTGTTAATGTCAACAATAGGTTCTTTTGTACCTTAACTGTCAAGTTATTTCATTCTTTAATGCTATTTGCTATGCCCATTGCAGGTTTTATGTATTTTCGTGATCTGTGACAGAAATTCTGTCACAGATCTAACCGATAGCGAAGCGTCTCACATAGATATTGTTGTTTGATTTTCGATTATCTATACTAATATTAGAAAGAAATATTCTGTATGTTTTAGTAACTCAAAAACTACTGGGCCTATTCCAAAAATTCTTACACCATTAAAAATCTAATGAAAATAAAAAAAAACTGTTACTATTTTATTCTATTCTCCAGTAATTTAATTTTAGAAAGCTGTAACTTAATTTTACAAATGGAATTAGACAAGCGTGTTTTATTTCGTCACCAGCGCCATCTATGAGCATACTAACAGTTCAGCCTGCAGCCGGGTGCGTCGCGCGAGATGCGTTGCGGCTCGTCGCAGACAGGAGGGCAGCGCGCGCGGCGCCACCAGCGCGCCCTCCGCCAGCACGCCGGCCGCCGCGCCCGCCGGCACGCGCACGCGCACCAGCCCGCCGCGCACCGCGCTCGCGCACACCACGCTCGCCTCCTGCCGCCGCCACGACACGCCCGTCTCGCAGTACCGCAGCAGATCGTCTGCAACACACATTATATAACATAATCGTCAGTTAAATAAAAACATGACAATATTCAAAAAGTACATTTTTAACTTTAGTGACAATTCAATGACAAATGACATAACTCACCGACGGGTAGATTGAGATGGTCTTCGAAATCCTCTAACCAAACGATGAGAATCTTCGCGGTGAAGTCTCTGTTTCTTCTTCCACTTCCTTCAAACGAAAAAAAATATTAATACGATTTTTATGACGACAATAATTTGTGCAAAGTATCAACTGTTAGTACCCTATATTCATAATAAAACACAGTTTAACTTAGGTGCCGGTCACTGACCATCAACGGTCACTGACTGGGAATGGGAATAACAATATAATGCAGTTAATATTATATGTTGAGTAGTACCAGTGATGCCAGCGCTGGGTTGTTTGTCCAGTTCCAGCGAGAGCGCGCGTGCGCTGTCCGCGAGCGCGGCGCGCCGCTCCCCGCCCGGCGCCGCCTGCCCGCGCTCGCACTCGCTGACACTGCGCGCATACGCCGGCACGCCCTCGCACGTCGGCACGCACGCACCCTTACTGCTGCACAATACAGCAAAGGTAACAAAACAAACACAAGGTTTCGAATGTTTTTAAAATAATTAATAATTTATCTATACTAATATAATGAAGCGTAAACACACACTTCTTTGTTGTCTAAGATGTCAGCAGTTACAGCATATTTTTGATTAATCTTTTAATTAAAAGCCCTACACTTACGTCACGCTTAGGCTATATATTCACGACATTAAACTTAGGGGGTAAATAAATTGGATAAAAACCCTAATGTGGGAAAGAGACCATAAGTTTCTGCCAACATCAAGGAAGCAAGTTTGCCATGGTTTGTTATCATGTCATGTCATTTTGACATTTGCAATTAATCATTTGACAAATGTAAATAATAAAATAAAGTTTTTATAATTTCACGCGGATGAAGCCGCAAGGGAACAGCTAGTAATTAATAATTTATCATACATAATTGGAAATAAAAGTTTAATTTCCGAGAATTTTTTCATACGTGTATAACGGTAAAGAAGCTGATTTTACTCATCTTATTAATGATAAATTAATGGATCTTTGTTAAAGATATCACCAGAACGGTTCCCTGAATCCCAAAGAAATTTGTCACAGATGTAGAATATAGTTTGGAACAACACCTAGGCTACTTGCTTTTTATTTATGTGCGGACGGAACCGCGGGCGCAAAGTACATAAAATAAAATAGTTAGTCACTTTACCATATTGCAAAGCGTAATATTACGAGGAGTCTTAAATCATTCTGACATTTTCCTCTTAAAAAAATTCTTCAACAACTTATGAGCAAGCAATTTCCCAAGTAACTTACCAAGTAGATGCACACGGCCCATCTACATAGGACTTGAGGCTATCACTCTGAGCGACCTTCTCCTCAGTCTCCAGGATCTCGTTACCAGAAGGCACTATGAACGCTATCTCGTCCGTGGAGTCCGACCAGTACAATATCTATAATTATATTGAAATCTATACTAATATAATAAAGCGTAAACACACACTTCTTTGTTGCCTAAGATGTCAGCAATTACAGCATATTTTTGAATAATTCTTTTTTTAATAAAAAGCCCTACACTTACGTCAAGCTTTAGGCTATATATTTTCACGCTATTAAATTTAGGGGGTGAATAAATTGGATAAAAACTCTAATGTGGGAAAGAGATCATAAGTTGCTGCCAACATCAAAGAAACAAGATTGTTAATGTGAAAGACCTTAGTTGTCATTTATGCATTTGAATTTTGACATTCGACAAATGTAAACAATAAAATAAGTTTATAATTTCACGCTGATGAAGCCGCACAGGAACAGCTATTATAGTATTATATAAAGTTCGAGTAGGTACTATCGGGGAATTTGTAGGTGTTCCAATTTAAAAGCTATTGTGGTTTAAACAATTTTTACGTATTGAGATGAGAAACAATAGTAAGACGCGGCATTTATGTGTCTGTCCAGAAAAAGGTTGGTCAGTAAACGGCTAGTTACTTTTTATTCTTATCCCGACGATTGCACAACTCACTGTTACCTAATTGTCTATTAGTAAGTAGAAATGAAGTTTATATATGTCGGAGGGAGTCATTGGAGGAGTTGCTTGTTGATTGTTGTCGTTGATAACGCTTAACGTTCTCTTTATCATGTAAAAACCTTTTGTAAATCTTAATTTAATTTAATTACGAATTTTTACATCTTACTAATATCTTACTAATGCGAAAGTTTAGATGGGTGGATGGATGTTAGAGTTTGTAGCCTAAACGGCTGAACTCATCTCGATGAAATTTGTCATAGATAGAGGATAGTCTGGAAGAATACATAGGCTACTCACTTTTGTTTTTATTAATTCCACGCGGACGGAGTCGCGGGCGAAAGCTAGTTTGTTACAATGCCTAAAGCATATTTTTGATAATAACTTTGTGATTATAGTGAAAGTAGGAAGTTGTTAGGTAGCCATTGTCTAATGACTTACTGTTTTACAAATAGTGTGCAATATTTAATGTTTATTGAAATTGTAAAAACTTTAATAACTTTTAATTTGATTATTTTATTAGCTATGTTTTTCTTTGACTAAATAACATGATGAACTCAATTTAAGTGAAGACCAGAGCCGAGCGCGTAGCTTGAGTGAGGTCGAGGTGCCGTCTTTATAAGGCCATTCGTCCGAGACGGATCGAGTTGGATCGTTTGTTCGTTCGTAGTGTTCGTAACGATTGGTACTTCGACCTCACTGCTCGCTCCTTGAAAGTTTCACTGTAAGTATAATTTAAAACGTGTTCAGACCAAATTACAGTATTGTAAAATCGTGTTTTGTGTTCGCACTTTACTCATAACGCCCACCAAGTCCATGAACACGATTGATGATGTCGTTGAAAACACTTCTCCGACATATATTTTCAAGGAACAAGCCAATATTTGTAAACGAACCACCGCGGATTTCCGCCATCGTACAATATATTTTTCGAAAATCTAAAATTAAACAAAAAAAACACTCTCATTGAAGGCAGTTTTACGTTTTTACCTGTTGTGTGCCATCGTATATAGCTGGGGGTGGGTTGTTAGTTGGTTTGTAGGCGGGGCGAGGGGCGTGGCGCGGCGCGTGCGCGTCGTAGCTGCTGCGCACGTGCCCCGCCCAGCCCGCGTGCCCGCGCACGCACACGGCACGCCCCAAACTGACATACGATATAATAATTATTAAATATTTTTTTGAAAATTCAGTTAAGTGTGATTAAAAAACCATTATATCTTTTTGTAAGTTATAATGAAGCTGTAATGTCATTTGTGGAAAATAATGTTTCAGGCTAACAAAATAGCAGGTGTCAAGGGCACCAGTTGATCTTGGTTAGATCTAGAGACTAGTGGTATTTTTCTTTAAAGGAATTCTTTTAACTCGTAATCCAATTTATTCATGAAGTGACAAAAAATGTTTTAGTTATGTTTATATCTCTAAAGATAGAATGCAATTTAATTACATTTCTTTGATTCTTGGCAATGTCAATAACTGGTGTTATCATTTAAAACCGATTAAGTTCTTATCTGTGCAGCATAATTTGCTTGTAAGCATTTTAGTTACATTTCGTCGATATCTTAGAAGAACGAGAGAGAGCGAGAGAGAAGGGAGGAGCTACCTAAGTCCCTCCCCCTCTTAAGCAACGCCCCTAGCCTATGTCATTTTAATATTTGTTTACCCTCTCAGCATATTGATATAAGCAGGTGCGAGGTCAGTGCGGTGCGCGTTGGCGACGATGTCGTGTGCGTGGCGCTGCCCCGCGCGCGCGTACAGCACGTGCACGGTGAGCGCGGCGCGGCTGCCGCACGCGTCCACACGACGCAATGCGGACTGGAAGCCTGGTGCGGAGCTGTCCAGTGCTGTTAGACGGGGGGCGGAGCCCTAACGGACAAGACAATACAACTTAAATCATACTAATATAAATGCGAAAGTTTAGATGTTTGTTAGAGGTTGTAGACTAAACTGCTGAACGGATCTGGATGACATTTGGCATTAATGTAGGGCAGTGTGTAAGAAAAGATAGGCTACTTAAGTTTTTTTTTAATATTCAAGTCCTTTTAAGGTGTTTTGCGCCGATGTAACATACTCTATAATACAAAGTATGTAGGAATATACAATTCTATACATTGTTACCTACAGTGGGTCTGTACGGTGTAAACACCGCACAATACATGTTTTTCCCGAGTAAGCATTTCATACCGTTATAACGCACGCGACGTTCATACTCAACTAGTACACTATGCAACCACCACAGCGTTTGCGTGTGCTCACAAACATACATCGCCGTAGTTATAAGAATAAACTACAAAAATATCTTTAACTACGGTGTTTTATTTCGTATGTACGGATACACCGTACAGGGTCAATTAATGGTTACCTTCTTATCACCGCCGATGTTGAGATATCCGAAGTGAGAGAGGAACAGTCGCGCTGTCTGGAACTCCGTCACCGGCTCCGGCGGCGCGCACTCCGCCGCACTCTACAACAAATACTACACTTGACAATACATTCTGACAATTACTTATGTATGTACTACTTGTTCCCCGCGACTCCGTCAGCGTGGAAACAAAAAAAAATTAAATACAGATGTAGAACATAGTCTGGAAGAACACATAAACTACTATGTTTTTATTCCGCGCGAACGTCACAGGTAAAAGTTAATCTTACTATTATAATATTATAAATGCGAAAGTTTAGATGGATGGATGGATGTTAGTTGGAGTTTGCAGTCTAGACTGCTTAACGACGGATCGTGATGAAATTTGTCATAGATGTAGAGGATAATGTAGAACACATAGGCTACTTACTTTTGATTTTTTTAAATTTCATGCGGACGGTGTCGCGGATGAAAGCTAGTGAACAGAATTTAAATTAAAAAGACGTCTTACAACATTATCCTCGTTATCTTTAACGCGCTTCTCGACAGCAGCTTGCTGTTCCAGCAGCTTGAACAGCAGCGGCGCGTCGGGGTCGTTCAGTTGACGCAGCACCGCCTCCAGGCTCGGGAACGCGGAATCTCTGCAACACAATGTAGGTAATAATAGCATTCTAAGAATACAGATATGTTTGGAAGAGGACATATTGTGCCGACCCTCTGTAGGGACAAGGACAGGTTATTAATTATAAGATGGCAAACGAGCGAACGGTTACATGGATTCGTCGAAAAGACAACCGCTGCTAGACATCTGCAATTGCAGATACCTTGTCTACTTTAATTAATGTAGGAAGAGACGTACATAAAGATAATATTTTCCCTTCCTATGCGACTACTCCACTGTCAAATCTACTTTACTTATTAAAAAAAATGGGAAGGGAAAGGGACTGAAATTAGGGCTTCGGCACCCTATTCATCAGTCGAAACACGATATTACTTCCACTTGACGCCTCTATTTGTGTGGTCGTGGTGTTAGTTGACGAGCCCTATAATGCGAAAATGTTAAAGCGGACTTTACTACTCTATGGACTTTTTGTATCTCTACGGGAGTAGTGTTTTCTTATAGAAGGAAAATGCTTTATAGCACCATTAGACATGGGAGCCTCATGCCTGGTGTGGTGAGCTAAGGATCACGGGAGTAGTCATGTACTATGTCAGTGTGTGTACGTACACAGCGCAGGGCGGCGCGGCGGGCAGGGGGCGGCAGGCGGGCTGCGCGCGCGGCGGCGGCTCCAGCATGGGCACGGGCCGCGCGCAGCTGGCCGCGCCCCGCTGCGCGCACCGCGGCGCTCCGCGCACCGACAGCGACCACGCGTACCGACCCCACCCGCACCGGATTATCACTGCACCACTCACATTTAAGAAATATATAGACAAGGCAGTGAACAACATTTTTTCACCGGTAATATCTTTGACAGGTAATATATCAGATGTCAAAATTTGTACCACTACGTTTTCTTATGTTGAGATTTTACTAAATTATTAAGCAAAATGTTATATAATATATTAAGCAAAATTATCAAAAATCCACTCTGGGTGCTAAAATCACAGTGTAAAACAGTTCTATACTGTCTAAGTTTTCTATAATAAGGCCCCACGCTAGTACAGAAACAGGATGACGATAGCTGTTATAGTGTAGTGTAACACACCGACAAGCGTGGGCTGCGGCTCCTGGCTGTTGGCGAGCGGCTCCTCCAGCAACGACAGCAGCGCGCCGCCGTCCACCGCGAAGTGCCGCAGCGCGCCGTGCCCCAGCGCCGACAGCCAGCGCTCGTCCAGCCGGCACCACCCGCCGCCCCCATCACCACCTCCACCCTAATATACAAATCTAAATCCGACTCGAAGGACCAACATATTTTTTCAACTTTTTACTGTTAAAAGTTCATTAAAAGCAATTGGAATTAATCTAAAAATCATTACAATGGATAAAAAAAATTAAGAAGTTCAGAGTTATGGACACAAAACGTACATTTTGTTCTTGAAAATCACCTACCTGTTCTAAAATCAGCATCAAAAGCGACTCTGCAGCATCCCGTACTCTCATCGACACTGGTTTCAGTTCCTTTTCGTCTTTCATCTTTGGTGGCTCGCCAGGCTTACCTAACACACGTAGTATACAGTTTAAATGATCACAGAATCAATCATATAGATACTTTATGAATTTTGAATTCAAAATACAAAAATGAACGCAACCTTAAGCGAAAAGGGGTGATAAAACCTACCCACTTTCCTATTACTTAGATCCTATCTTACTCTCTCGGAATTTTAACATCATCTTTAATCATCTAGCGTTGAAGATTTGAGGAGAATATCTTATGAACTAATGTTTCTTCTTTATTAAAGTAGGAAACTGTATGACAGCTTATTTTATTACCGTCTACTTTTCAGTAAAAGTTGCATTTAGATCAGTGTTGACAGTGTGAATTGTGTAACTGACCATGGCTCTTGGAGCCGGATATGCCGAGCTCGACGACCTCCATGAGCGCGGTGAGGCAGTCCGCGTCCGCCAGCAGCGCGGGGCAGAGCCACGCCGCCAGGCAGTGGTACGCCGCGACCACGCACGAGTGCAGGTCGCGCGAGTGCGCCTGCGGCGGCCGCCCGCACTGCACCGCTATGTAGTCGCAAATCCAACGCACCGCGCGCTTGCGTTCGATCGCCTCTGTACATACAACTTACACAATTCTACCTACCCCTGCCTTATCCTACACTCGTAGTGTCGGCGCAACGGGTTTTCATCCTCCAAATAACTCTATCCGTCATCTATCACCACTCCCTTACCTTGGTCATACCTTTCACGCAATCCATTCATCTCTTTCTGCGTGACCGTCGGTAGCTCAATGGTTTAAGCACTTGACTTATAATCTACAGGTCTTAGATTCGACATCGTCGTGTAGACATCTTTAGACTGCTTAAATGATTATCGAATGTAGAAGTAAAGATTTTCTTAAAATAAATGTTTAAGAAATATAACTAGCGGCGAATGTGGTAACAAATCTCAAGGACTTAAGGACCCCGTAAGCGTCTCTTACAATCTGACAGACTTTAAAATTGTATTTGATGTTTTGGAATTTGGAGTTTAAGAGTGGCCTTTTCTTTTAAGGCGCTGTTACAATTACACTAAACGAAAAACGAAGACTCCCAGTGTAATAGACTTACATATTTCTTGAAAAATCTCTAATTTTAGTTAAGGTTACGATTCAATTATCACAAATAATATAGAAAATATATGTAAACTCAACGTACCAATGACAAATTCTGGTTAGCATGAAAGAGATACAAAACATCAGAAAAATTACCGACACAAAATCATTTATAAAAAAAACATGAACAATTCTTACCTGGTTTAACAGAGTGCAGTTTAGCGAGCCCGGAGAGCAGTTCCAAGGCTGCAAGGGAGACTTGAAGGTCGCCCTTCCACGACGATATCAGTCGGTGGCACACCAGGTACGTCGCACGTACCACTAAAGCCGAGCCTAACATTCACAAGTACTTATAATCAGTACTTAAATAGCAGCAGAAACTAAAGTAAACCATCACTGTAAAATTAAAAACCTTTTGAAATAAGGTTAAAGACTTTTTTAAATTAACAAGTACTATTTAAGTTCATTTTAATTAAATAACAATTGATTAAACGACATATCTAACATGTATCAATAAAGTATTTAAAAATATGTTAAAATACTCTACAACAATGAATAAAATAACAGGCAAGCAATAACCACATAAACTTAACAGAAAAAAGCGTTATCATTGTTTCTGAGAAGATTCAATTTAAATATAAAAGAATAAAAACAAAATTAAATTCTTTATAATAAAATCCCAGAAACAACATTGTAAGAGTGATATTTAGACAAAAATGAACTCTAACATAATTGTTCCATCTCTCTTACTCTTCGAAAACAAAAAGAGATAACAAATAAATGTAATTTGATGATTTTATCTAAATATCACCTTTATGTTTAGCAAAATAAGGTACAAATTACCGAAAACAGGCGACGACGGGTCAAGGTCCCTAACGTCCGCGGCGTAGTCGTCCTGCGCGTGCTCGCCGCGCCCGCCGTCAGAGTGCGCTACAAATGTACGCACTACACAACCCCAAAGAACTACCCACTGTTTTGTTTTAATATTTTTTGTAGTTTAATAGTTTATCAACAATACCGTCTGGTTGATATAGATATTTCGTTGACAAAGTATAAATATAGAGTAAGTAGTCTATTACATAACTTTATAATTCGCTAAGTACAACAAATGTTTAGAAGAATCTTTATTTAACCCTTTAGTAACCGCTTTTGTTTTGTATTGTTGACGGGCTTCTTAAAATTATTCTAATTTCATAATAGTAGAATCTGTGTATTGTTTGTTTGTGGAGTTTCTCTATTGGACACGGTAGAAATGTGTTAAAACAAATGCAAAATAAAATTAAGCAAATGTGTATTCCATAATGTAAATGTCTGTGAAAGCAGTGACTTGTAACTTTTGAAAGCTCACTCGAGTGTGTTTAAGTTAAAATTTATTTTAAAAACATTTGAAAGTTGATCTTTGATTCACTAATCTTTGACTGAAGCAATGACAGGTGTCAGTTTGACAGTTACCTTTATACTCTGTGGTGTGAGACATGGTAGAGCCGGGCGGCGCGCTGTGCGCTTTGCCGGTAGTGACGTAAGCGTTGTGGCGGACGCACAGATAAAGCGCGCTTAGCAACGGCACCGCTAATGCCTCTGACGTCTCCACTTGGACCGCAGACACGCAGATGAGCGATAGTTTACCTCTTGCGTAGTCGCCGATCGTCATGCCGGCACTAACATGGAAAGGTAATTTTAATCATAGAAAGCTAATTAAAAACACAAATATACATTCGTTTTCATCTTTTCACCTTTATTGTAATTTCATTTTTTTTTAATTTACCGGTAATTACAATTATAGGACAGTCAATAAAAATATGTTATACCTATGTTACTCACAGATAAATTTCCTTTCTAATGGTAAAGAATTTTTAAAATCGGTCCAGTAGTTTTTGACCTATTTCATTATATACAAAAATACAAATCTTTTCTCTTTATATTAGTATAGATTACTTACTATTCATTACACCCAGGGAACTCCGGCACAGGCAGACCTCGGTAATGGTACGGGAACGCGACGAGAGACAGAAGAAGGCTGATAGCAGCTTTCCTCAACTCGCGCTTGTCTATAGACCCGCAGTCGATTTTAGGCTCTCTCTCCGACAGAATAAGGTCCAAAGCTGTGATGAAATCTGGCACTAACACCAGCACACCATCCAGGTCCAATCTGTAGTGAATACATTTAAGTGTAAAAAATAGAATCTGCAAACGTTAATCTATGACAACTGATTGTCATAATCTATGATGACTTGTCATAGATTATGCGATCGGTTGTTTCGAAAAAAAAATTAGCATCTAATGAAAAAAAAATAGTTTCTTTGAGCAAAACTCGTTCAAAAACAAAACATTAAAAATAAAGAAATCATCAACATTTCAAACACCATATACTTCTCGCCCTGCGTGTATGATAGTTGTTTGCTTCGGCTGAATGAGATCTATCCAAGGAACAAGAGCTACTATAAGGGACCAATTAAGTTGAACCTCCTACCTGAATATATCAGCGGCATCCAGTACGATAGCGGCGGCGGTAGCGGGGTCTTGCAAGCCTCGTTGCAGCGCCGCGTACGCACGCGCCAGGTACGGCGCCACAACCTCCTCGCGGCACTGCTTCGAGCAGATCACGCGGCATAATGTGCCCAAAGCCACCGCGCGACCTATCACGTTGATACCAATATAGTTAAACCTTTAAAAATGATAGCTGTTGCACACGACTTCGTTTCTGTGGAGTTTAAAAAATGTAGCCTGTAAAATTCATTTTCTAGACTAAGCGGTTCGGTCAGACAGACAAACAAAAATATAAAAAGGAGTATTAGTTATAAGGCCAATCCATATTGTACTTGAAGTATAGACTTTTATATCACATGCACTCTAATGTTATTAATTGTATGGATTAAACCCTTATTACACTTAGGGACAATGTACCGTTTTAATGTTGAAAGCAATTTTGAAATCGGTCAAGTAGTTTTTGAATTTATTTGATACAAACACAATACAAAATATATGACTATAATATCTATTTCTAATGGGTGTTTGTGAAGAAAACATAATGACAAAGATTAAGTATTTGACAGACTTACCTGGTTGGTAGCTCATCATGTTTAGTCTATGAGTGGCGTCAGACAGAGACGGCGGAGGCGGAGTGCCTTCCGATCTAGCTGAAGATTAAACAAAAATACATAAAAAGAAAGCAAAAACCTAGAAAAAAATTTTTTTCTGAATAAAACTGTACTTACGTTGGTTGGTATTAGATGTAGTTCCTATAAGAGCCGCTTCAAATAACCATTCACCAAATAAATGTAAGATGGAGTTGACTTTGGGACGTAACGGAGTCAATGGAGGCTTCTCTGTCTCGCCCACTGTGAAAAATGTACTTTATAACACTCACTATAAAGGTTAAATTGACTTATCACTGAAACTGTAAAAGCTATTTTAAATTTGAAAAAGAACTTTATACCTTTTGTAATAGGGTTCAATATTAAATGATTACCTTGTGAGGAGATGGAATTAGGTGGCGTTGTAGGAGCAACGCTAGGTGGTCGACTGCCGGTCAATCCTATCAGTGAAGAGCGCGGGGTGCCTGCAAGATTCGAGTTTATTGTTCTAGAACGTTCTAAACATTTCTTAGACTATTTATGCAATACATAGCACAAATTATCTGTACAAGGAACATTAGGGTATTTTAGAAAACAATACCGGGTGTATAAAAAGCATTGTATAGAATACCTGTACTTTATAACCATAAGCATAAGGTTTAAATTTCAACAAGACCACAACAGAAATGAAATTGGTAAAAAAGCTGCAAATTAGTAAAAAAAGCTTATTTAAGAATGTTAATATCACATTACGGTTACAACGGCATGCAGACAACTAAACACAATATTAACACAAACCTAAAATAAACCGTAAAACATAAGTCAAAAGGTTCAAAACTCCATGCTAACATAAAGACAATCACTAATGCCCATCGAGCTAAAACATTTAACACATTGAACATAAGGTTGAAAACAACATGCAGACGACAAAACTAACGCCAACGTTATTTCGGCAAGCTAAAACAAACCTAAACGCATTAGTGACAAGGTCGAAAACGTAATGCATACTTCGTTCAGCAAGCTTGTCGCGTGGCCTTGACGCCACGCTGAAGGACTTGGCGAGGCGGCGGTGCGCGGGGGGCGTCAGCTCGTCCTCGCCCTCCCCCGCCCCAGCGCCGCCCTGGGCCGCCCCCGCCCCCGCCCCCACACCACAGCTCTCGCGCCAGTCCGCGCCGCGCCCTGTGCCACCCTCACACCTCTACTACTGCTTTGCATTGATTTTTGTACATAAAAAATTTAAATTGAGTCTTACAGCAAAAACGAAAAAAAAAAGAAAAACCAAAAGCCGTCATATGTGAAAATACATTCACTAGCGTGAAAAATGTAAGCCTCTTTATAGGTGCAACAGTATCGATAAAAAAATGTGCAAGTTTTCAATTTATTTACATTTTAATAATTTTGATATTATGTACAAAAAAAAATAACAAAAACAAGTCCTTCTTTTCTCTAACATATACGTATTAAAAATCGACGCAAGGCACTTTCTAAACTATTTTTTTACAAATCTAATTTACATATCAGTATGCAAAGGGATTTAGAGTAAGTAATAGTTTATGCTAAAAATTCTACGAAGGATTTGCAAGGCATTAACAATTAATTATATAATCTATAATAAACATAACAATAAGACTAAATTAGTAAAATAAATCTTTAAAACAAGCGTGCATAAAATTCACAAACATTTTTCGAACGTGCACGTACGTATACGCACGCACACTTCGAGCACGCACGATCGTCACACAACACCCTAAAATATCCATCCATCACCAGCTCACTATACGTCCCCACCGAGGGGCTCGGAGCCTACCCTACAGTTAGGGTGACTAGGCCATAGTCAACCACGCTGGCCAAGTGCGGGTTGACTTCACACATATCTTTGAATTTCTTCGCCGATATGTGCAGGCATCGCGATGTTTTCCTTCACCGTAAGAACGTCGGGTAAATTATGTACATATGAAAATTCGAAAAATGGAAAAATCACATTGGTACATGGCGGCGGGATTCGAACCCAGGACCTGTAAGATTACAAGTCAAGTGCTTAAACCACTGAGCCACCGACGCTCAAATATACTATTGTACAAACGTTTTTCCATAAAAAAAAAACCATTTAAACAACCAATTCAAACAAAATTAATACACACAAAAATCATCCATTCAAGGTCAATTGAACTTAATTCGATATATTAGGATTAAAAAAAAACATTCCAAGTACACTTCAATAGACTTACCAAGGAAGGCGTCAACATGTGCGGCCACGCCCTTCATAGCTTTAAGGAAAATCGCAGGCAGTGCCTGTAGGCACGGGTGACTGCTGGGATCACGAGCGCCATCTTCCGCTGTCATTGAATACTAGAAAAATGAAATGGTTATAGTATTTTAATAGAAATTATTCAAATAGATAAAAAAATATAAAGTAAGCATAGTTGACACTTTACTTGAGACATTTTTCACAAAATCATCACTAACGCCTCGACAGCCTCGAAACCACATGTTTTTTTTAAGTTTTTTAAGCTAGCCCTTGACCACGATCTCACCTACTGAAAGTGAAGATGTGGTCGAAAAATGGTACATGTCAATATAATTGTATTTAATTTAATTATCAATAGGTGTCATTAAATATTTGAATGTTCATATTTTATTTTGGGACACTGTTTAGTTTTTATAACAAAAGATGGAGCTTATTATAATTTTATAAAATGTCAACACAAGGACACGAGATGGCACTAAACTTGACAACTGATATATTACCTGTCAGAGAAATTACCAGTGAACAAAATGTTGTTCACTATGCCTAGTGTATATAAATAAAAGTTTAGATGGAAAGATGTTTGTTAGAGTTTGTAGCGCTGAACGGATTTCAATGAAATTTGATATAGATATCTATATATATAAAAGAAAGTCGTGTTAGTTACACTATTTATAACTCAAGAACGGCTTTACCGATATGGCTGGAAATTGGTGAGGAGGTAGCTTAGAGCCACGAGACGGACATAGGATAGTATTTATTCCGTTCGACAGCGATGGATGGATGGATGGATGTTTGTTAGAGTTTGTAGGCTAAACGGGTGAACGGATTTCGATGAAATTTGGTATAGACGTGGAGGATAGTCTGGCAGAACACATAGGCTACTCACGTTTGTTTTTTTAATTCCACGTGGACGGAGCCGCGGCCGAAAGTTAGTATTTCTTGAATTTATTTGGAATTATCAAAAAAAATCCTTTTCATACAGTCACCTGTAAAAACTCCGGCGTTTGACTGATAAGATGGGGGCGACAGAGATCGACGGGGTTGCCGATGGTGTGCAGCACGCGGTACCAGGTCTGCATCACCGCCTCCGCGCTCATCTCCGCCGGCACCAGGTTCGCGTCCTCCTCGCCTGGCACATTGGAACAAAGAATATAAATGATGGTATCTATCTATCTATACTAATATAATACAAGCGTAAACACTTTTTCGTTGTGTATTATGTTAGAAATCGCAGTATATTTCTGTATAATTCTTCTTTTAATACAAAAGCTGCTACTACATCTACGACCTGCTATAAGCTATATATTTTTAAACTATTTAATTTAAGGGGTAAATAATTTGGAAAAAACCGTCAAGTGAGAAAGGGACTAAAACTACAAGCTGACATCAAGGAAGCGAGGTTGTCATTTGAGCATTTGAATTTTGACATTTGCAATTAAATGTCATACAAATGTAAACAATAAAATAAAGTTTTTATAAGTTCAAGCGGATGAAGCCGCACGAGAACATCTAGTGCCTAATAAACGTAGGTAACAAATTAAAAATCACTTCTACAGCAAATTGACAATTATTATTCAAGGAAAAATAAATAAAAAGTGAAATATTATAATTACAGTTAAGTTAATGAATATCAAGCAAAAATCTGACTCGAAGGACCATTTTCAACGTATTATATTATAATAAATAAATATAGGAGTTACCGATGGGCATTGCGGGGAACATGGGCCCGTACATGTGCGCGAGCATGCGCGCCGTGAGGCATAGCGAGGCGCGCGCCCACTGCTCCGCGAGCGGCGCGCGGTGCCGCCAGCGCACGCACTGCTCGCGCAGCGTGCGCCACAGCGCCGGCGACGGGAAACATCTACAACGAACAATACATCATTCTTATAGAGAAACTAGCTAATGCCCGAAACTTTGATAACTTTAGATTATTCGAATTTCTTATCACGTCATAGTTCCCACACGTTTTTACATTTTTCCGATACAAATATAAATATTTTATTAGCAGTGGTTACAGGTCATCATGATAAAATTATACACATATTCTGAACGAAAAGTATGTATACATAAAGCAAATCATTGTAGCAGAAAAAAAAATTCTTGACACAATAGAGACCTTTCTGAATTAGCCAGAACTTGAGTTTATTTTTAAATGACGCGAGGCTAACGATATTACTAGCGATATCACTAATCGAATCACTTTGTCTTAAGGGCAGCTTATTTGAATCCCTCCCATTTCAAATAAAAGTCAGTCCTAACCGATTCCAGTAAATTAAATAATTAACTAGTACAGCTTCTTTCTTTACTGCAACACACATAACATTCCCTAAAAAAGCAAAATACCTATGACAAGCCAGTATCCAGACTTCAAATAGCACACATAGCACTCGCTCGCAGAGCTGCTCAGCGCCGTGGTGAGGTGCGGGGGGCGCCAGTAGCGCAGCTGCGGCTGCCAGCAGGAGCAGCAACAGCGAGCGCCACTCGCGCGGCCCCAGCGCCCCACTGTCCGCCAGTGACCGCGCCAGTCGCAGCACGCGGTGGCACAGCACCGCCTGCTTGCTAATCAAATCTGCACCTACATGCAGATTATAAACCTCAAAAAACATTGACTAAACTAACGCACAACTGTCTAGTCTCGCTTTGATTCCTATGAGCTTATATGGAGGTGCGCACACTACTCGATTTTTAGTTGTGCAACTAAATTGTTGAATTGGCTACGAAACAATCGGCAAACTCACTATAGTTCTGCGATAGTTTAGTCAAAGGTGTGCGCCCACTCAAAAACTCCATAGGGATGATCAATGCAATACTTAGGGCCTGTCCTATCACTGGCTGATAGAGCCTCAGATAGTTTAAAAATCACGTCACTGTCAGATAAGGTAACAAAATCCGATATTTCCATTACACATTTTACATGTTGGATTTTTATCAGTTACAATTTGGTGGGACCCTATCAAAGGTAATCAGCATTTTCTTATCTCTAAACCCTAGTATTTACTCCCAACTTACCTATTTCCATTTGATAGATGAATGCAAGTGCTTGTAAAAGAATTATAC
>LD688930.1:4995339-5005394 GCA_003118335.3 Papilio memnon | reverse complement strand
TCTGAAGAAAACAATTTACTTTGTTATAGAATTGATTAAGATAAAGCAATCAGGAAATTGATTTGTTTGCATTTTTACTGTTACTGTATATATGGCAGTGAGATAATAATAAAATATCTCATATCACAATTCAATTATAATCCCTAAACAGTTAGTTTTAAACTAGCTAAACATGTTACACAACACAATGAGAGAACCATATCAATACTAATAATATTAATGCAAAAGTTTAGTTGGATGGATGGATGTTAGAGTTTGTAGCCTTAACCGCTGAATGGATTTCGATGAAATTTTGTATAGATGTAGAGACACATAGTTCTAAATAAAGACAACAGCTACAATAAGGGAGGTCTAAATAACTCAAGGAATTCTGTTACTTTTTAGTATTTTGTTTTTTTTTATATCAATGTTTGTCCCATGCTTGAGAAGTGAAACATAATCAAATCAAAAAGATTGATTTTTATGTATTTTAATGAAATTACTGTCTGAATTTAATATTATTTTATTTAAATAGATGTACCCACCTACTACTACCACTACTACTACTACTAGTAGTAGTGGTAGTAGTAGTAGGGGCTACGGTTTCCACAACTCCACGGTGAGCGCTTATTTTGCGTGAGAGTAGGACATGGATTACTCCAGCCAAAAATAGGTGCTAAAAAGTTTATATACAGTTATTTAGGCATTACACTAATAATCCAAATAATATTACATTTTAAGAAGCTCTTGCTAGACAGTTAGGTTAAGGAGCCAATACAAAATATGCCACCATTGGTTGCTTGAGTTATTGGATTCCATTACTAGTGGTGCACTATTTTTTATACTATACTATATTTTTAGATCATTTGTTAAATAGAAAATAAACACATACAAGATTTAGGGCTTGTCCCACCACTGACTGTCAATTAGAGTACCAAAATCCGATATTTCCATCACATATTTTATATGTTGGATTGTTATCTGACAATTTACAAGAATTGTGGCACAGGCCTTTAAAATAATATTATGACTTCATCATCGGTAGGAAATTAGTTTAAGGAAATTAGTCTTCACTTTTATCTATAATGCAATTTAAATTTAAAACATCAGCACTCACCATTTAACAACTTAGGTTTTAACTCTTGAATAGAACCGTTTTTATCACCATTATTCTGTAATTGAAAATTATAAATATTGTATTCCCAAAAAAACTATAGCATTTTTTTAAACAAAATATACTTAATAATAATACAAAAACTTACCAAAGGCGAATCGTTTATATAGCTCTTAAAATTGTGGAACAACTTTTTCTCATTCATTGTAATCAATATGAAATGATAGGACACTATTATGACCTAGTTTACCTCTTCCAAACCTTATTTACTAAGAAGAAGTACAGAGTGCGTTCAGAGAAATTGAAGACTTTGGATATAATTTAAAATATCAACCATACTTATCATGATTAAAAATATTTTTATATAAAATTGATAACAGCGAGTCCATAAACACTGCACTGATAGGTAACACTTTCTTTTTCACATAATTATACTACTACAGTGTTCATTTTAACTTAAGTGAAACATTATTAACGATAGTAAATATATTATTCGATCAATAATAAACGTTTTCCTTGTAGTTGCACAAAATATGAGAAAAAATAGAATTTTACAATTTTACATGATACGATGCAACGACCAAAGAGTATAGTACCAACATCACAGATTATAGAGATTACCAACATTACAGTAACATTTATGACAGACATATAATGTTGCAAGCATAATACCTGGTTTACACTTAGCCAGTACAGTTTGAGAGTTGATATCTATGTTAAGGCTGGCAAACAACTGGCATAAAACTAACTGAAGCCAGTGGACATGTCTGTCGATAACTGGCGCAGTGTTCTAATTTTTGTGGCCAGTTCGACCATGCCGCCTCAACTGGCATAATGTGAACGACCTGACCTAAACCAGTTCAGTACCGACAGAACCATTCGTTGGTTACTTTAGGGAATTTTTATCTAGACTTCTGATCCGGTGTAGGTTTTACGTATTTTCTCTCAGAAACAACCGAAAATATATCTCTCACTGGGGTAGCCAGTCTTGTTTGAATATAATATTTTGGTCATTTGACAATTTAATACGTGACAGTTGACATCTGTCATCAGGCGCAAATCACAAAAAATCACAAATCGCAATGTAAAGCGCAAACTCGAAAACAGAGACGAGACGAAACTAAAAACTCAAGACGCATGATCAGTTTTATGTCTGTCCCTATCTTTAGCAAAGATTTCAGACAGCAAGCGAACGAAATATCGATTTGTAATAAATAGGACAAAAGTTCTATAGCCTTTAAAATGGCTTTTAAATGTTTTAGTTGAATACATACTCGTATAAGATGTTGGAAAAAGTGGTTTTGTGTTTGACGACTGTGCATTTTTATAGTGAGTAGTTAAACAACGGTGAACCTTGGTATTTATGAGGCAGTGTTGTGTGTATCTGGGGATGCTTTGTTCTAGGTATCGCTGCTCAAGGTGAATGTACAGATTTACGGGGGAGGCATATATCTCATGGGTTGCACTACGTGCCTGGACCAGACACCTGCACACTCTGTGTTTGCGACAACGGTCTGCCTAAAGTATGCAAAGCAGTGCTCTGCTCACCCCCGCAGGTAAGTTAACTAAATGAACGAAATCAAAATTAAAAATAAAATCTGGCATTAGTCTTAAGTGTATAATAATGTGAATCCACGTTATAACATTGCTTGCTCATTTGCCACCTTATGATGTAAAAAAAACAAATTAAATTCTAATAAGAGAATTCTCAGATCCTTTTATTCCTACGGTCATCATCAATCAAACAATGAGAACTCTAAGAGTAAATGCTGATTAGATACCCACCCTAACCTAACATTTGAGTCAGCCATTAATTGAAAAACTATAATACCTTCTCCCCTTTTTTCTTTACAACTTCTCTACATTAGTAACACATCTCTACATATTAAATGTTTTAAGTTTTACTACACAGACAAGATTAAATGACCCTGTGGGCATAAATCAAACTAAATCATGACTGACCAATAGCATCCCCTTAAAAAAGATCTTTTTCATACTGTAACTGTCATCATTTTACATAAATTCTGATAGAGCTTACTGGGATAGCAGAGCCTATGACACTAAGCCAGGTCTTTGTTTAACTATAAATATCTTTAATTCTTTAATGCTAAATGTTCCAGGATTGTCGATCGTTCCGTGTTGGCAACACTTGCTGTGAGTTCATCTGCTTAGATGATGTGGTGAAGCCAGCAGATGGCGAGGCAGGGGTGCGTGTTGCGGCGGGGGGCGCGGCTGCGCTGGTCGTAGCCACCGTCGCGCTCGTCGTGTACCGCGTGCGCACGCACAAGAGACGACGACCGCCGCGTCTTGATGACCAACGCAGTCTTACTAGCATTGGGTAAGTACAGTTAGGAGGTAGACAAACTACACCACCTACTTTTGTTGATTAAGATAGGTGGTGCGGCCCGGGTTGCGTGGCCATCCGACTCGAAGGACCACTGATCGTTAAAGATACTGATTGTTATACTGTTTATAATAGGAAAAAAAGTTTTATATAATAGAACATATGTTCTTAATTAATTTTGAATAGTTTGCAAATCAGGATGTCTATGTTTAGTGGTGATTTTGCTGTTCTATTGAGTGTTTTATTAAATAAAAGACATATACATTAAGAATGGTATTAAGTGATTCTCTGTTAGTCTGTCTATTAGTTCGTTTATGATTTCCTAAGTGTATTTATTATTTACTCTCAGATACATAAGTGGCAGTATGGGGTACATGGGGGGCACGTGTGAGACCGCACTCGCAGCGTGGAAGCCCCCTGGCAACTACCTGCCGCGGGGCGAGGCTCCGCCCCCCTACGACGAGGCGGTGGCGCAGTGCCGACTCGACTCTATGAGGTCTGTTATGTTTTAACCTTACTTTGTAACAAAATAATGTATGGGATTGGCAGTAATTAATATTTAATGATATTTCAGGATGAA
Source organism: Papilio memnon (assembly GCA_003118335.3). Taxonomy (NCBI): domain Eukaryota; kingdom Metazoa; phylum Arthropoda; class Insecta; order Lepidoptera; family Papilionidae; genus Papilio; species Papilio memnon. Next base: position 5,001,377 of record LD688930.1, on the reverse strand, counting down.
CAATGATTCGTTCAGCCGGTCGTACGCGGGGGCGGAGGCCGACATGCAGTGCTCCGGACACGCCTACGTCAACATACCTAGACCGGTGCAGCAGGTCAGTTCTCTCTTTCTCTCCTTTAATGAATAGTGGGCTCCATCGTTATTCCGAAGGGTCATTTATACTAATGTAATAAAGAGGAAAGATTTGTACTTTTTATATGTATAGAGATAACTCAAAAACTACTTGGCCGATTTTAAAGTCTTTCACTGTTAGAAAGGTAATTAATCTGTGAGTAACATAGGCAATATAACAACTAGTTATTATAATGAAATTACTATAAAGTAGAAACTGAAACAATTTATCTAAAACTAGGTGTTGCTCGCGATTTCGTCCGCGTGGAGTAAAAAATTTGGAGTATATTACTCAGTGGTGGTGCTTTTAATAGTGAAAGAATTTTTGAAATCGGCCCAGTAGTTTTCGAGTTATTTCTATACATACAAAAATACAAATCTTTTCTGTTTATAGATATTGATAGTGTTATAGCATGATCTGTTAAAACATTTTTTTCTCCACAATCTTTACCGATAAAAAAATTAGTAGTTTTTTAGTTCGATGTTCTTAGTAGTTTGTCAACTATAAATATTTATTACAGATAGCAAACACTCAGAACTGCTACAACGCGCCGCTACTGCAGGCGGTGCACGCGGGCGAGGCGCGCGACACGCCCATCGTGCCGCACCACGCCCTCCCGTCTAACGGTACACACTAATGCTTTGTTTTTAACTAGCTTTCGCTTAGTGGAAGTAAAAGAAACAAACGTAAGTAGCCTATGTGTTTCAGACTATCCCCTACATCTATGCCAAATTTCATCGAGATCCAAAAAGCAGTTTAGGTTACAGACTCTAACAAACATCCATGTAGACTTCGAATTTATAACGTTAGTAAGAAGTAAAATGTAATATTTTATAAAACACTTTTAAAAAATCTTATTTCAGTCATATATGTTTATTTATACTTTTTATCTGAAGACTTATAAATAAATTAAAAATGAACACACATTTGTGATTTTTCCAGTGTTATAATATGGCAAATAATAAAGCATATATTCGGTTCTAAAATACAAGTTTTTCCTAGTGTTAGGGTTTCCAAGCACAATTCGCTTGACGGGTTCGCTGGGTGCGATCAGTGGGCGTGGCGTGTCGGGGGGCGGGGCCGTGCAGTCCACGCCCCCCGCTCCCGGCGTGGTTTCCGCCCCGCACGCGGACCACGACCGCCCGCACAATGTGCCCGGCTTCTACACGCACGCGCATCCTATACACACCTCACTGTACGTATTAACACTGTGTATTATATCAACTAATGCTGCCTTTTTTATGTTTTTCTTGTGATATATTTAATTGTCTAATTGTAGTTGACTGGTTTATATGAGAATAGGATATACAGATCATTTGGTTGTGTCTAAAATTTAATCTTTGAATAACTCTTTGGGCCTAAAGTTTTTATGACTGGTATTGCCAACTCGTGTACCCCTTTTATTTTAAGGTCACTTATTTTTATGGTTCACACTCGAGCTTACCGAAGCTAGCCTTCAATCTGTTGGAAAATAGATCAATTTTTCTAGACTTTTAGAACTCATGGACCACTAACTGGTCTTTGGACCCTAGGAGGTCTCATCACTTTAACACTGATTTAGAAGTTACAGTGGTAATTTTGTTTGTAGTCATAGGACGATACCTCGTATATCTACCGCTATGGAGGCGTCGCTGCTGGAGGGGGCGGGCGGGGGCGTGTTCAGCCGCGCGGACCGCGGCGGGTGCGGGGAGGTGCGGCGCTCCTTCCACCGCGCGGGGGAGGCGCGGCTGGACGCGGGGCGCAGCATGCCGCGCAACCTCAACATGGCCGCCTACAACAGCAACTTTAATGTCACTAATATCGATCTAGCGCTGGATCACATGTGAGTAAAACTTATCTGTTTTATGATTTACTATCAATATCGATTTTGATCGAGTGTCGATTATTTACATACATAAATAATCTAATATTCCATTTATGATAGTAATCCTAATAATCATCTTTACAAAGTAGTTGTGTTACATGAAGTATACAAAGAAATCTCATACAGTTTCAGTTACTATACATTCCCACTGAGAGATTTGCGAACCATGCTGGTTTGTCGTGAAGCTTGCATCACGATGTTTTCCTTTGATATAAGAACGTCGAGGAAATGCATATGAAATTCGAAAAACACTTTGGAAATAGCGGTATTCGAACCCAGGAGTAGATTAGTGAAGTGTTCAACCTTCAAACCATCAACACCAATCTTACAGGAACAGTGTACGTATTATCAGCACGCGGTCGCGCGCTCACAGCGAGGAGCAGAATATAGGCGGGGGGGAGGGTAAGGGTGGGAAGGTGACGCAGGACGCCGCCACCGCCCCGCCCTCGCCGCCGCTGCCCCCGCCCCCTGTGCCGACGCAGCCTACAGTGGCCGCCCCGCCCCCCGCGCTGGCCCCGCCCACCGCACTGCCGCCGCCCCCCGCGCTCGCCCCGCCCGCTCCCGACACACTGCCACTTACAGTAGATAAGGTATGTGTGCATGCATATTTTTAAAATCGAAAGCATATACAAGTTTTGTGAATAATATTTTTGTAATATTCTCGTCATTACAATCAGTAGTTAAATTTATAGATTAAGAGACAAAATATAGCAGTCAGAATATTATATCTTACCAATATTATAAATGCGAAAGATTTTAAAAAAAAAATAGCGTTTATATGTCGCCCTTTCGTTCCTTTTGTTTTTTAATTGCACGGAGTCGCGGGCGAAAGGTTATTTAGTGTATATATATGGTTTTGTGTGGCAGCCTTCATGCGTGTGTAGCTATGAGGGCGGCGCAGGCGCAGGTGCCGCCGCGGAGGAGGCGGACGACTACCGCAGCGAGTGTGAGAACTGCAAATCAGCGAATAGCTCCAGGTACGTTAATTACTACACATATTAACTTGCCACTTAGCAACGGACGTTTTTTAACGCGCGTTAAAAAAACGTCCAAACAAATCGGTTCATACGGTTTGTCTTTTTATCGCACAGTATTTTGAGCGCTGAGGAAACGAAACAAGAGTGATTTGAGAGCTGTAAAAATATGTACCAATTTATCAATTTTTAGTAACTTGTATACAATTTTGGTTTTTAAAAACATTTATATTCGTCTGTCTATTGCTTCTGACCGTAAATATATGTTAATGACAAAATAAGTGCATAGATATTTGCACCGAAGCATATATCTAAAATTTTGTATATGTAAGTATATTTATGCAGCTGACTACACGTAATATCCAGCGTGACGTCAACCCTCTCTTGTTAAGCTTACGATGTTGTAGGTAACTGTTTACATAGTAGCCCTCCACCACCCATGGACCCACCGACCCTCGGGTCATACGGGCCGAATTGCGGGAGGGTAACTGTTTGTGTGATACTCAGATGGGTGCTGGAGGAGGGCTGGGACGCGGAGGGCGAGGAGGGCGGCACGCAGACGCTGCAGCGCCGCGCGCCGCCGCCCGCGCCGCCGCCGCCCGCCACCGCCACCCTTCCGCAGCCCGTCACCAAGCTCAGGTACGTAGGAGGAGGTACAAAGGTGGAGTGTTATAGACTAGCTGTTGCTCGCTACTTTATCCGCGTAAAAAAATAGTAAAAAACAGCGCATCTTACTCATTGATAACGTAGCTTTTTATTGTGAAAGAATTTTTGTAATCGGCCCAGTAGTGTTTGAGTTATTTCAATATATACAAAATACAAATCTTTTCCCTTTGTAATACGACTTGGTCCACGTGAAATTATAAAAATAGTAAAAATATAGCCTATGCACTCACTGATAACGTAGCTTTTTAATGGTACAAGAGTTTTTGAAATCAATCCAGTAGTTTTTGAATCATTCCAATGCAAACATACAAATCTTTCCCCTTTATAATATTAATATAGATAAGTATAGATTTACCTGTAATAATTTTACATATTTAATACTTTTAGTAGAAATGCATCAGGACCGCCATCTAAATGGGAGAATTGGTTCAACACGATCCCGGACTCGGACACGGAATCTGAAGAGGAATAATTCACATTTTTTTATTATAAAGAGAAGCTGGAAATGTTCTGTTCAATATTTTGGCACTGTCTTGTTTGATCGATGGCTACGTAAACTGTCGTAAGACAACATTTTGCATTTTATAACATTAGTGTTTTTATATTAACTTATTTTTTTTTTGTGAATTTGAAAGTAACGTTAAGAATAATTGTAGATTTTGGTTGCCTAATGTTAATGTTTGATGCGTTATTAATCGTATTCATGTTTAAAGTTTTTTGCAGTTGCGAAACATAGGACAGTTTACATAGGAGCCAATGATATCTGATAATTATATTTTTATTTCATATTTACAATTGTTATGTGATTATTGAGTTTTTTTTTAACTAAATATTGTTTTATTTTATAAGTACAAATGAAATCGAGGTTTTTAAACTATGATTTGTTAAAATGTCGTTTTTGCCGTATAATATTGTATTAAGATAGTTTGTAAGTAGATGTGTTTGTTTCCTAGAGTTAAGGCTGTACACGGACTGCTTTAAGCGGATCTCCAAGTTGATGTGTATGGCGGACCTTAGATGTCAAAAATACCACCGTATCTAAGTATTAAATCGTGATTTTAAATTTGCCATTCCATTTCATCACAATCGTATATATTATATTTGATAATGCGCAATATTTACAATGTTTTTTTTATTATTTTTTTTATTGTTATAAAATTCCATGAGTTATGATGATTTGTTTAACCAAAGATGTGTGTCAATGTTATATATATTTTTTTATTTTTTGTTAAAAGTTAAAAAATCGCATAGCGATAAATTTGTTGCAATATTGATTTTTTTTCTTTATTTTTTATAGGGACTGTGGTTCCTTAGAACATGTCAGTCCTAATGTTTTTTATGTCGACTTTGAAAAATGTTTCTATGTTCATTTTGAATATTTCTAAACGTGCCAAATGAATGTGAGGATGAAACGAATCGAAATCGAATTCTAATTTACAATTTGTAGTTAGGTAGACGTTTCTTAAATATACTTTATTATGTAAATGGGATAGATTTAAACGATAAAAGTATTATAAGATTCAAACTTTATGACAGCTCGTGGTTGCGAGTGCACATTCAGTATTCCAAACCAAATTTAACCAAAGACGAACTGCACAAAAACTACGGTAAATTACGTGGATTTCAAAATATTTAAATAAAATTAAACACTATTATTCATCAATTGACCATCAATCAAAATAATCGTAAAAGTTAAATACTTCCATACGTATGTATATCTCTATACATACGTCCATACATATGTGTATGTCTATACATATGTATAGACGTAACGTTTTTATTTAATTTAGGTGTTTGATCAAAACGAGGTATAAAATGTGTGTCGTGCAAAATTCCGAGCCGCCATAAAGTTTGCATGACACTGTACTCGAAGAATGAATCAAATATTTTCATTATAAGCTAATATTTTTGATGTGTCACAGTATTCTAGATTGTTCCAGCTCGAAAGATATTTTAATATTGAATAGTTAGTCAGTTTCTGTATTTAAATATTGTAGAAACTTAAGATTTAATAAAAAATACTATTTTTGATTGGATGGATTCGTAAATAACGCTAGAATGTTAATTAGAATTAGGTTAGAAATTTTAAATTTGTCCGTGTAATTTTCTTGATTAACTATTTATAGCTTCCTTACTGATTTTATCATTTATTTAAGATAACTCATGATTAGAATTGTATTTTCAGATAACATTAAACAAAGAGCTATAAATTCAATGTCCTTTTTACTCTTTGTCGGAATGTAATTTTCTATCCTTGTCATGCAGTAAAACTTAATCGAATGACGTCACGGTGACGCCATTGCGCAACAAACTTCCGACGTAAAACTGATAAAGATAACAAAAACTTCGGAAAGGAACAATGGATTTATTATGCATGCATTATCACGGTTATTGCCCCACCAAAGCACCCATAAAACACATT
>LD688930.1:4973682-4986448 GCA_003118335.3 Papilio memnon | reverse complement strand
TGTCATGTCATTTTGACATTTGCAATTGATAGTTTGACAAATGTAGGTAAACAATGAAATAAAGTTTTTATAGTTTCACGCGGATGAAGGCGCACGGGAACAGCTAGTCGTTATATAAAGGTCAAAGCTTTAGCCTTACTGAGGGGATTAACTTAGGTTTACCGAACTGGTGATGCATAAAAAGGAATACATATTTACTTATCATTCGGATCAGTCAGGTCGGCACAGTATGTACAGTCAGCTGCGTAAATATGATTACGTTTTAAAAAGCAACACATTCGTCCGTCACTTCCGACGGAATACTTAATATTCACAAATACTTACATATTTTTTTAAACCAACGGCGAATATGACTTTTTAAATTTTTTTAAATGTATAACTACTTATGTATCTAACTGTACTATAATTCCATACATCTGTATTAGACGTCATTTTTAATTTACTCCCTTCTCTTCTTCCTCTCATGCTTTCTTTCTCTACCTTTTAGCATGATTCTCATTGCTTCCTTGTCTTTCCTTACCTGGTAGTAAGGGACGTGTAGTTTTAGATGGTCAATAGGTATATCGACACCGGCCACACCGAGCAGTCTGTTTACAGGGTACTAAAAGAAAAAAATAAATATATAAGTTTAGGTTAGTATGTCTAGAAATAACAATTCATGTTCTGTACATTAAGGAATAAAAACTTCATTCTAAATATTTTACATTGTTTGTTTTTGATATAAAAAATGTAATGATTTTAACGAAATAAACCTTACCGTTCGTGTAGAGTTTCTTTGTTTTTCCTGAAAATTAAAATTTTGTGTAACTATTCGACTGTACAATTTGTAGTTGATTAAATTATACTCACCTCGTCCAGTTTTATTGTGATATTCTGAAATAAAAATTACAGATTAATAAAACAAAATTATAAATCGTCTTATTTCTAAGCGGAGTTGGAAATCCTCACATCGTAACAATCTTTGAGGAAAAAACATTTACATGTTTAAAAGAATTTATTGATATCGCCATTTCTATGAAATGTTTATATTTATACGAGGAATTAACTCTATCTTGAAGATATAGTTGCGATGGATTTAATTTCTCGCAATAATCGTATATTGCGATAAATACGCCACTCGTGGGACAGATTAAAAACTGCGTACTAAACAATTTAATCATTCTACATTTTGTTTCGTCATTACATAATCTGTTGGATTAGTTTGTGGACAGAATACGTAGTAATTAAATTCGTGCTATTATTGTTACGGCAATCCGCAATAACTATTTTATTTGTTACATAAAGTAGTTGCAAAATCTAAATAAAATCATAATTGCATCTAGGTGGCTTTTTTCTTAACTTTACTGCAAAGTAATAACTTACGTAAGTGATACAATCTCTTTTTAATTAAGTTTTTTAACACTTACTTCTAATGTAGTGTGTTCGAACACGGGCACGGACACTGTGATTAAAAGACGATAATTCAAATCTTCACCTTCGTAATAATAACCGAATTCATCCTGAAATTAAAATAATTTTTAAATCGCAATAACAATTACTGTCAGATTGCAATCCCAAAACACCCGAACAAAACATACTCTCTCACTCTCTAAGAAGACATTGAGATAACGATATTTATTGTTTCGGTAGTCTTGGCAATCGAAATGGACTATAAAAAATAATAGGGCGTCGAAAGAAGCTATGGACGACTAAGAGCCTAGTGATTCCGAACATGTAAAATAAAAAAATAAAACTAGATCTAGATCTAGTCTACAACATCGACCGGCAAAGCCAAACTATCGCACAATTGTTTAGTCTCGCTTTGATTCCTATGAGCTTATATGGATGCACACTACTGGATGTTTAGTTATGCAATAAACAGTTGAATTGGCTGTGAAACAATTGACAATCGCAAACAGTCGTGCGATAGTTTAGTCAAAGGTATGTGTCCTCTCTAATATAATCACTTACGAGACTTAACTGCCGTCTATAGTCTTTGTATAGCTGGGACTGGTTGAGTAGCTTCGCTTTATTCTTACGCAGCTGTTTGTACCTGTATACTTGCTCTGCGTTTTCCTTCTGTTTCCAGTAATATTCACCTCGTCTAGGGTCCTGTAAAAAAACACAATCTAAAAGAAACGCTAAGATATGTTTAATTTGTTAATTAGCTAGGTTTCTGAAGTTCCCACTTATTTTGTCATTACCTATCGATTAGTTAGTATTCGTCTAACTTTTAACGAAGTAAAACTCAAGTTAGTTAGGAAATGCATTTCATGAATTTATCAAACCAAAAACAATAACAATTAACCTAATAAGAATCAAAGTGCACACTCTAAGTGGCTAAAAACAATTCAATATATTTTCAATTCAATCACTCATTATTGATACTTACCTCTATGTTAGCATACACGTCGCTGTATACAGTGAGGCGTTGTTCCCGCTGCCCCACCAGAGGGCGCTCCAACACACGCAGGATCTTCATCACCTGTTCCGTGACGTCAGCAGCTGTGATCAACTCCGCGTAATAGCCGTCGCGAGCACAGCTCAGCGTCTCTCCGTAACTCCTCGTATCATCACGTAAACCGTACCGATCGTGTAGCCACATCACGAATAATCTGCAAATTGTTGGTGATGGAAGAAAAATAGACTAATCTATGAACATTACAAGACAAGATATGATTAAACCACAAAAAGGATAACACAGTAAACTTGATTGACAAATATACAACAGTTAACATGACTCGAATTGTAAGCACAACATATAGAGTTAAATAGAGCGAACTTTGAATGGCATTTCGATAGATGATGGCAATATTAAGATTATTTAATCCTCAATATATCAACTAAACTACCTTATCCGACCTTCAGGATCAAGATGGTTTAGCAGCTGAGTATAATTATCGTAAAGGCTATCAGTGAGTAATACAATAGCCTGCTGACAAGAAGGCAATCGGTCCGACGTCCTGCGTTGCTTCTGTAGGAGTCGCACAGAATATTCCAGAACGTCTCCCATCCACGTCTCGTTCCACATTTTAAAGTGAGCTAACGCTGCCATTATAGCAGCGGAGTTCACGTGATTTGCCTGTGAAAATAACGATTGCTGTTAATACTAGACTATAAAGTATACTAATCTCTAAGCTTAAAAGCGTGCACACCTTTGACTAAACTATCGCACAACTGTTGTGCGATTGTCGGTTGTTTCGCAGCCAATTCAACTGTTGCACAACTAACAATCGAGTGCGCACCTCCATATAAGCTCACAAGAATCAATGCGAGGCTAAACAGTTGTGGCATAGTTTAGTTTCTGGTGTGCCTACGCTATAATTCCTGTTCTAACAATTTAATTTCTTTAGATCTATGCACTATTTAAATAATATTTTCATCTTCTCACCGAGACCAGTTTATCATTGAAGCACGTGATAGGCGACCGCACGGTGACATTGAAGCGTAGCACGTTCACTTGATCATCGTCTGTCAGCGCGCTCAGTAGAGCCAGTGTTAGTTGTTCAGCGACCAGCTGTACACAGAGTTACCAATTAGTTCGTCTCTTTAACATTCTCTACTCTGTACATTTATAGATTTGATATAGAACCTAGATCGAATTCAATACTAACAGCAATAATAAGCGTAGACAATTTAAAACTACGGACGACATCTAGGACAATTGAAGTATGCTAGCGCAAATTATCTTCCGAAGGTTAAATTTTATGAAGTACACAATAATTTAGTTCGTATTATAATCTTATCTGCTTACCAGATTGGATGAGTTAGTCATAGAGCCTGACGCATCTAGTAGAATGAGTATATCTCGGGGCGCGCCGCTCGCGCTTACGTACCAGGGTCGCATCCGACAGTCGTAAATGTCTTCTACGTCTAACTTCAGTTTATACATCGTGTCCCATAATGCAGCTAGAAGAAACAATTGCTATAAAACCATAGACAATGGTTCCCAAGAGTGAGCGCAAACCTTTGACCAAACTATTGCACAACTGTAGTCAGATTGTCGATTGTTTCGCAATCAATTGTTTAGTTGCACAACTAAAAATCAAGTAATGTGCGCACCTCCATACAAGCTCATAGCGATCAAAGCGTGACTAAACAGTTGTGCGATAGTTTAGTCAAAGGTGTGCCCGCGCTCTAAACTTGATCACATTGAATCTAATTCATTTCTTCGTCGTCTTAGAAGAGCCGTTTATCCTGTTTTCGAGATATTTTATGTGTGCATACAATATGGACACAGACCCATTAAAGGTTCATGTTATGTTCTATAGTAGGACTTTATAATTTCCTATGATTAGTCCTAACATAAGAAAATACCTGGATAATGTCTTAAAAATCCTTTAGCGTTGCACATGTATTGGAAATCCAACGTAGCGTCGCGGGCGTAGTTCTCTTTGAAAGTGGATATGAGACCTTCAGACCAGTGGAGATGTTCAAGTATTTTGGGATCTATAAGAGTTAAGAAATTCTTTAAATTAATTTGGTTTATCTATACTAATATTATAAAGAGGAAAACTTTGTTTGTTTGATTATAATGAATAGGCTCAAAAACTATTGGGCCGATTTTAAAAATTCTTTCACCGTAAGAAAGGTAATTTATCTGTGAGTAACATAGACTACATTTTTTCATTTCTTTTTTTATTATTTAAATTTCACGGGACTTTTTATTCCTTTTTTAAAATGGTATTAGATTTCGATCTTCGATTTAGATCCTATTTTTAAAAAGGTTCCTATCAGCCTTTCTGTTAATGACTTCCGTTATCTATATCTATACTAATATTATAAAGAGGAAAGATTTGTATTTTTGTATTTATTATGTATTGAAATAACTCAAAAACTACTGGGCCGATTTTAAAAATTCTTTCACCGTTAGAAAGGTAATATATCCGTGAGTAACATAGGCTATATTTTATTTCACGCGGGCGAAGTCGCGAGCAACAGCTAGTTTATAAATAAAATGATAAATAGTTGAATGTTTAATTACCGCAATCAAAAACTTCCACAGCAACGTGCACACTACTCGTCTCCAAAGAAACATTAGCATCGAAATGTTTGCTTTTGTACAAGCTTACTTTGTTTAAGTTCCTACAACTTAAAGGGAATGTGAAATTACGGCGATCTTCTTTCCATTCCGTATCCTCTTTTTTGTATTGATCCAGATCCTGTCAAATAAAAATTGTATTTATCATAGAATCTGTAATTAGTCATATCTATTTATTGTTCGTGGAATCTGTCCGTGACAATTAAAGTGCACGAGGAAAATGTACAAAGTTAGAGCGGCCGCACGCCTTTGACTAAACAATCGCACAGCTGTGCCCATTCTACTGTTTAGTTGCACAACTAAAAATCGAGTAGTGTGCGCACGCATATAAGCTCATAGAAATCAAAGCGCGACTAAACAGTTGTGCCATAGTTTAGTAAAAGTGGGCAACCTCTTATACTGTATTAACATTTTTTGTCCTGAATCGTATTCTTGAAAAGAATTGACTATTTTTTTATTAAAATTCAGGCAGATTTTAATACAGAGTTTCTCAGATATATCAATTTTAAAGTAAAAGTGTTATAAATAGCTTAACTTCACTTACCGTACTTTGCATGTAAGTGTAGTTTGGTGGTGTACTAATCTTCTTCTTGGACAATTCTTCTGCTTTCCTCATGATTGCTTCTGCGGATTTAGCCCTTCTTGATAAAAGATCACTTAAAGCCATAGCAGCTTGTTCTACAATCTCCGTACCATTGCGACGTACACTCTTCAAATTCGTGAACCCTTTTAAAAGTAAATCTCTTCTTACTATTTGACTTTCATGATCTAATAGTTTGTCTGATATCTCTTTCGCCCATTCTTGTAGTCTGTAATAAATTATTATTTTAATATCATTACATATATTTTAATGTGCCACATCATCACCCTAATTCCTACTCACGAAGGGACGACGCGCATGGTTTTATAAACCTTAATGATTTAGCTTCATATTTATGATTTGGTAGAGAAATTAGATTCAAATATATGAAAAATTACTTCTAAAAACATAATCAATAGACAACTTTAAGATCTTGTCGAGTGATAGTAATTATCACGTAGACTCGATTCTGTGATACTGTCATTCTTTATTATTTCATGTAAAACAATAAACGAAAATCTATGCCAATATTATAAAGAGGAAAGATTTATTTTTTTGGATTTTTTTATGTATTGAAATAACTCAAAAACTACTGGACCGATTTCCAAAATTCCTTCACCCTTGTTAATTTTTAATTTCACGAGAACGAAGTCGCGAGCAACAGCTAGTTAACAATAAAGGTAATTCATATAAAGTCATTAATGTGATTAGTCGTTTGATATATAAATTTCGCATCTCAAATTGTTACTAATAGTAAAATAGAGCTATTCTACGAGCATGGAGTTTATTTTAATGTCATTTCCTAGATTTGGTTAACATCTAAAAGAAAGCACAAGTAACATTATCAGCTAAACGTACTGTTTCACGGATATCATTTTAGGTTTCTTGCTAGCATTGTCCACAGGCACTGCCGATTTTAATGGAACTTTCACTACATTAGTTATCTCTTTTGCTTGTATTTTAGTTTTATTTTTAACCACAGTCAATTCTTTTTGATGTTGTTCAAGATTTTTCTTTATGTTATCCAAATTTTCAGCTTTGCTTGCACTTATAATCACTATTTGAAGGGAAAAGATAATTATTACAGTTTTTAAATTCATCTCTTTGGTTTGCTTGTTACATATTTTAGGATGTTTTAGTTAGATACGGGCGATCGTGGGACGTCTGAATATCAACTGGGAACAGTCTCCATGCTCCATGGGTGAAGGCGCCAGGCTGTCGGGCGCCGCGCAAGGAAACTTTGCCAAAATAAACCTTATGTATTCTGACCTACATCGAGACTAGACAATTTAAATTTTTACACATTCTTTATGATTTAATTTATCTATATCTATACTAATATTATAATAGAGGAAAGATTTGTATTTTTGTATGTATAGAAATAACTCAAAAACTACTTGGCCGAGTTTAATAATTCCTTCACCATTAGAAAGGTAATTTATCCGTGAGTAACATAGGCTATGTTTTACAATTTTCACGCGGACGAATTCGCGAGCAACAGCTAGTTATTGATAATTTTATAACTTAAAGTGGTTACGATGTATTTTGTAATTACTAATAGAAAACGATTTATTTAGTTGTTCTTTTATTAGAATTGAATAAAATTCTGATTTTCAGATAAGAAATATAATTATTTATTACAGTTATTTTATGGACGTAATTTAAATCTGTCTTGACAAGTCATCTGATTTTAAACTATGTTTATATCAATCTTTAATCAAAAGATCGTTAAGTTTTATTGATTTAATCAAATTATTTGCGATTGATATAAAACAAGATAATACTGATTTCGGAAAAATGATACGATTTCGGGTATAAATCGTGTTCCTTTACCTCGATGTCATCTTCAGTTGCATTCAGCCAAAGATGAAAGGTATGTTTCAATTGTTTAATTTGTAAAAATGAAGGCAATAATCACCTTGTTACATAGGGTCGGCACTGTACATGCTGCTCTTCCATACATCGCTATCAGCCGTCATATCTGAATTCCCTTCTTAAGCATATCCTCTTTCACACAATCCATCCATTCTTTCTTCGATCATCCTCTACCTTTGTAGTCTACATTCAATCTTAATACTTAAAAATTAAGATAACAAGATTAACATAAAATTTTAGTTTTAGCAATCATCTTCGCTGCGATAGTCGCAGTAAATGCGTCAAAGCAGTGCCCGAAAGATGAAGAATTAACTTGGGAAAAAGATGTTCTTTTAGAACATGAAATGTGCAACAAATTTTACAAATGCACCTTCGGTTCGCCAGTCGAGATGTCGTGTGCAGACGACCTTTTCTTTAACCAAGAACTTGGGATATGCGATTGGAAGCAAAACGTAAATTGCGGTGATAGAAATATCCCTGATGATAAACCTAGCAGTGGAGAGAATGGCGGAGATGATGATAAAGGTCAGGGTAGTGATGAAAACGATGATAATGTGGAAATTGATATTTGCGCTTTGCCAGGCAAGGATGTACCGGAAACGGGACTCTTAGAGAATGGGTGTCCAATAGACTCGACGGTACATTGGCTTCTACCTCATGAGGATGATTGCAACAAATTCTATTACTGTGTGAATGGCGCTAAAATTGAACAACAATGTTTTGGTCCCTTGCACTTTAATAGCAGACTTCAGGTAAGCATCTATTGATCTATCTTAACTATTTAATTCATCATCATCATCCCCAGCTCACTATACGTCCCCCACCGAGGGGCTCGGAGCCTACCCTAAAGTTAGGGTGACCAGGCCATAGTCAACCACGCTGGACAAGTGCGGGTTGGTTGACTTCACACATATCTTTGAATTTCTTCTCCGATATGTGCAGGTTGCATCACGATGTTTTCCTTCACCGTAAGAACGTCGGGTAAATTATGTACATATGAAAATTCGAAAAATCGAAAAATCACATTGGTACATGGCGGCGGGATTCGAACCCAAGACCTGTAGATTACAAGTCAAGTGCTTAAACCACTGAGCCACCGACGCTCTTAACTATTTCATTAACAATGGGGAAAAAGTTTTCATTGATTGGTATACCGATCAGCCTAAAGTGATATCCAGAAAAATGTGTAACTTTTCGTTGACATACCCTACCCTTATAAGGAAAAGAGTTGGAAGGAAAAGAGACTATAAAGGCTCCGGTAGCCACACACTGTACGCGGTTTGATTTCAACTTGCTTTTTTGTGGTCGTGGTCTTGCATTCTGCGAGCTGCGATTCTTGCAACAGATTTTGTTGCTGGCAATAATGTTGAGTTTTCATACAATTTATCTTCTTTACAGGTATGCGATCTCCCATTGAATGCGTGTTGTGCTAAGTCCTTCAATAAACACGTTTCCGGGCGTCGCATTTTAATGCGGAAATAATTTGTCAATTTTTAATTCATTGGCTTCGGGTCGCATTTTTTAACTAAATTATCAAGACAATGTAAATAATTACGATTAGCTTTAATGATTTGTAATAAAACTATATTTAATTTATTCAAAATTTAAAATATAACTGGCCAACTAAACAACTGTAGTTTTATTTTTTTTTATAAATAAAATTCTTATAATAAATAAGTCATACCCACAAATTCTCATTTATGGTCAATAAACCTGTAAGTTTTGTTTTTATAACGAACTAGCTTTCGCCCGCGACTCCGTCCACGTGGAATTAAAATAACAAAAGTGAGTGGCCTATGTGTTCTTCCAGACTACCTAACACGTTTATACCAAATTTCATCGTAATCCGTTTACCCGTTTAGGCTACAAACTCTAACAAACATCCATCCATCCATCGCTGTCGAACGGAATAAATAGTATCCCATGTCCTGGCTCCTGTCCTCCTGGCTCTAAGCTACATCACCAATTTTCAGCCATATCAGTAAAGTCGTTCTTGAGTTATAAATGATGTAACTAACACGACTTTCTTTTATATATATAGATACGAGTAGTAATGCATGTATTTTAAGGAATGGGGAGTATTGTAAAGTGTTCGAAGAATATTACAAAACAACCAAAGAATAAATAGTTTTTGTTGTTGGTCATTGTATAATTCAGGTAAACTAAGAAATGTTAGGTAAATTAAAAAACCTTTATAACACGGTGTTGGATTCTACCACTGTTAAAAATTTGCTACAAATTTAAAAAATGAATGTAAACTGTAGTGTTGCTGCTACCAAAAGAATCCGCAAAGTAGTGTTAGACGTTAGCAATGCGTATTGTTTATAACATCCCCTACGTTTCCATTGCATTGTTTGCGTTCCAGTTTCACGCTTAAAAACCCTTTTAAAAAATCACCTTGGGAAAATCTCTACGAAATGTTGCGACATTTCTCCTAAAACAAGACAACAAATATACGTTTCTTAAAATTTCTTTAACCGACTATATTATCTAAGCTATCTAGTAACCAACTATTTTAATTTTTTAAATTTCGTTTTTAACAAAAATAAAATTTTAACCGATGTTTAAATAATTTTATAGTGCCTAGACAATATATTGAATAACCGATTGTTCACTATTGACAGTAACATAAAAATTAATCCACGTCGGGTCCTTTGAAGTCGAAACAATTAAATAAAATGATTTAGATAATATAGTATCGGACAATTCAATCTATTGATTGAATTACGAATGGTGATATATTTTTATAAATCGTATTCTACATTAAAAAAAAAACATTTAAAAACCAACATAATTGTGACTTACCAAAGATTGTTTGTATTTTAACCTTACTGTAGTCTTAGTGCAGAACAAACACGGAAATGCTACGCGACGAGACAAAAATACAGTACGAGTATGAGAGATCGAAGTATGGTCACAACTTGAACATCGAATATAGACTGAGATCCCGCGGCTAGCCTTGTCAATTTACTAAACCTGGTATTCATACAACTTCAACAGGAGCAACAATAGTGATTATAAAGAGAAACCCTTAACACGTTCAATGCCACTTCGATTTTCACATACTAACTCGCATATACTAAGTGTTTCGAGACGAGACAACGGCAATCAAAGTGTTAGTACCGCGGCTCGGACAAGGGGTTATTGTGTAGAACAAGGTCGATACAAGTTAAAAACACACGCATGCCATCTCAATTAAACTACGATTCATCATCGACCAGACATTTGCTTATTGCGTGTAAATCAAAACAAGAATTGTAAAGCGATCGACGTTATGCAGCTACGTACCCATAACCCATAACTCAGAGACGTATAAAGTGACTAATGTCTACATATAAAACCCCATTAAAGGCTTAGTCACGTTTATTCATTTATAGGATCGTGGTGGGATATCATGTTAGGTATATTTTTAACTAGTGATTTTTTATAAGTGATATGATTTCAAAGTAATAAAATTATATTATATGTTTTATCAGCAGTGACTGTGATCGTATTTCTGGCAACAGCATCAGCAACTTTGGACGAGCCTGTCTGTCCTAAACAGAACGAGGCAAATTGGGAAGCGGATATTTTTTTACCGCACAGAAAATGCGACAGATTCTACCAATGTACGAACGAAGAGCCTATAGAGATTTCGTGTCCGGAAGGTCTATATTTCAGCACTATAAAGAATATATGCGATTGGAAAGATTTTGTTGAATGTGGTGATAGAGTTCTGCCAGATACATTTAGTTTGGATAGCTCGGAGTTATTTCTGGAGTCGGAAGTGTCGCCCCCTGCTGTGAACCCTGCAAGTAATGTTACAGTGGAGGACTATCCATACGCCTCGAAAGCCTCTCATACAGGGTTCTTAAGGAACGGCTGCCCGACTGATAATAATTTGATTTGGTTGTTACCTCACGAACGGTACTGCAATTGGTTTTATATTTGTATCAACGGCGAGAAACATTTAAGACGGTGTCCCTTCTGGTTGCATTATAACAGACGGCTTAAGGTAAACATAATTTCTTTCACATTCATTAGTGCACAGTCATAATACAAACTCAATTTCCTATAAAAAATGTATATTTTAAATCAATTGTTTTCCGTGAAGTTCCACTACTAAAATACCTGTTCGAAACCACGTTTTCTGTCTTATTTTACAAAGAAAATGTGAGATTACATAATGTTTTTGCATAAGTTTTCTCGGGAGTGGAAATCCCGGATTCATCTGCTTTAAAAATACGTAGATAGGTATCCACAATAGCACAAAAGGATAGATATTTTCACACAAGGATATTTCTTATTGATTATAATCCAAATAGGTAGTGACCAAGCTATTTTTTTAATGAAAATTGTTTATTAATATAGCTTTAATTTTTTTATACAGATGTGCGACTGGCCCCGAAACGCAGAATGCGCGGCAAATTGACAATTGTGACAGATTGAGATGAACTTTCCGATAGTACGATGAGAAAAATTATCATTTTTGTTCATTTTACATGATTTTTACAATTGTATTTATCTTACGTTTATGCAATCAATATATTTTTAAATTAAAATTACACGTTTTTAGATACCTAGTTAGATTACATCTGTATCCCTTTATCAACCCCATTTATCGAATTATTACTACTGAGAAACCAGGACAAAGACTGCTGTCTCACTCCTTATTTTTGAAAAGAGAAGGACAACAAGGATTTTCATGAATGGAATGAATCAACGCAACCTTTGAAAGCCATTATAACTTTACTAACTTTCGATCACGACTACGTTCGGGTGAATTAAAAAAAAACAAAAGTAAATAGCCTATGTGCTCTTCTAGACTATCCTATACATCAGTGATTCTGAAGCACTGTTCCGCGGCACTTTTGTGTGCCGCCAAATTTTGCATATTTTTGTCATAAACTATTTATGCAGTATGTTGTAGTAAGAAAATAATTTTTATCTATTTCTTTGTGTGTCGCCAAATTTTAAAATCGTTAAATATGTGCCGCAACAAAAAACGGGTTGAGAATCACTGCTCTACATCTATGCCAAATTCCATCGAGATCGGTTCAGCCGTTTAGGCTGCAAACTCTAATAAACGTCCATCCATCTAAACTTTCGCATTTATAACATCAGTAAGAAGTAAGATAGTAAGAAGTAATATAAGAATTCAATATATCGACACGTAAAATAGAAACTGTTAAATATAAAGGTAAGTAGGGAACATTTAATGTTTCTTGAAATAAATACAAAGAAAAAACTCAACACAAGTCAATAAACCATATTTTTTATCTTGTATTTAATCTTATAAGACTTGAACAATG
>LD688930.1:4917350-4930235 GCA_003118335.3 Papilio memnon | reverse complement strand
AATTGCTCATTTAACAAATTTAAACAATAAAATAAAGTTTTTATAATTTCACGCGGATGAAGCCGCATGGGAACAGCTAGTATAAAATATTTGTAAAAAAAAACATGCTGCAGTCAAAAGTCGAAAACAAAGAATAAATGTCACTTGTTATTTATAAGTAAAACCTGAATACCAGAATTTCAAATAAAAAATAAACATTTTATAATAAATTGCACTACACCAGTATATTTAAAAAAAAGCAAGAAGTTAACTTTGTACGCCTTTTTAAGGAAACTTCGTGAACAAGTAAACGTGAAATAAGACAGAAAAAAAATCGAAAAAAATGCATAAAGTACTAATTTTTAAAAACATTAATTATGGACTATGGTCGAACTTTGAGCAATGATTACTTAAACTGTCGTTGAAGTAGTTCCAAGCCAAACTTGATGATTTTTGAATAAATGAAACACTTTGAGTTTAGACAAAGATATTATTTAAAATAACGCACATTTTAGTGACAGTGGAAAAAAAAATTTCCAAAAAAAAAGGAATCTGTCAAAAACTGTCAGACTAATTTGTGTAGCAAAAGTTTCCACATAAAAACATTTGACGTCAAAAATTAATTATATTTAACTATAATATACAAATGCTGGACACTCGTTTTAAAAACAAACTATCTTCACTTAACACATTGTAGTCGTAGATCATAATTATTATTCCACAATAATCTATTAATGTATAACCAATTACTCACCTCTCATTATACGCCTCACACTAATTTTAGTAAATATTCCAATCCGCACAGTAACTTTGAACATCAATTACAATACTGCGCATGAATTCCATGACTACTGTTTTATAAGTACACGAAATCACGTTATCACTGAATCTGCGTGTACAATTGTATATGCATTTAATTGGCCGAAAATTCGATAAACACATCACTAATCTATGTACAAAAAAGTTTATCTTGGATCTTTCTTGTTCATACGATTATTTTTGCAACGGGTGCAATATCAGAAATTTTAATATTCATATCTCCTTGGAATGTCTACGTGTGATTTCATAACTTTTTTTAAAAATAATTTCTTTATTGGAAATGGTTCACAGGTTCCAACCTTTCACGAAGAACAGAGAAAAACACGAATTTGTATTTTAAAATACTTTTATTTTTTATACAAATAGATAATTGTTATACATGTGAAAACAGCAAAGCATCAAACAATGACTTCTTTTTTTGTGTTGCCAAAGCAGTTTTACATACAACAATTAACGCATAATTTGGTCTCCCGGCTTAAATTAAATTAACGAAACACTCTGGAATTCACAATAATTGACTTTTAACTCTTAAATACAAGAAAAGTTAAGACCCCGATCTCGCTAATTGAGTAATCCAGGAAGATATCGATAATATTAAATATATTTAAAAATACATTATTTACATAATATTTCATTAATACTATGAATAGGTACATCAACTTATAAGTCATTACGTTTCCCGCGGAATCCCTATCACTTTTTCCCACGGATCTGTATAAATGGATAGGCGATTGCTTGAAAAAGACATCTTTTGCTTTGTTCTCACTTACATACATGCGTTTTTAAAATTAGTGACAGCAAATCTATCTCTATTATTAATTCGAATCCTCATCACCGTTAACAACTGCCAAAAAGGTGGAAATAAAATGGACACAATGTACCACGTTTTACAGCCTGTCCATTTATCCTGGTCAATGCTACTTACACATTACTTTTTTTAATTAATTTGAATAAATATGTGCAATATTATTAGTTGCCAGTTCGACCTAATTGACACTACCCAAACTTCTTGGCTACCTAAAAGGTGGAGAATGTTAATCGTTCCTTATAGTTATAATAATGTTAATATTTAACTTAAAAATATTCACATTAAAAATACCATAATTAACGAAAATTCACAATCAAATTGTATCAAAAATATTACGTTGAATTTCTTAGAATTTATTATAATTCCTAGATAAGATTTTTATCGGATCAACGTCAAATATCGAAATCACGTCTTGTCGACAACAATTATTTTATTTACCGACATTACAGTTTCTTTTCAAAATCGTCTAATCCAGAATTACTTCCCTTCCTCTAACCTTCATACTTTTTCTCGTTTCCACTTTTGCCTTCCATATCTGAGCAGAATATAGTAGGGGAAAGACTCGCGAAATTGTGCCACCGTGAATCATTCAATGTTAAAGCAAATTAACGCTAAACGGCTCTTGAAGTTATCTCCAGTTCTATGATAAGCATTAACAATAAGCCTTTTCAAATAGAAAATCAAGGCAAAGTATTGATAGCAACAGTTTTAAAAACAAAGTATTTTATGAGAGTTTATCTTTGCCCATATGCCTTTTATCTTTGACGTTGAACGTACTCGTATGCGATAAGTGTCACCGGGCCTGCAGATTTTAAAAAACACATATCGATATGTTTGAAAATGATTGTTCCATAATAATCTTGTATATAGTTGTAAATTAAAAATTTATTTTATAGTGATGATGATGATGTCCTGCGTGACGTATCCGTCAATGGTGAACCTTGCTATCTCCGAGAGCGGGCATTCACCTTTAACTAAACAATCGCACAATTGTTGTGCGATTGTCGATTGTTTTGCAGTCCTCAACTGTTTAGTTGTACAATTAAAAATCGAGTAATGTGCGCACTTCTATATTAGAAATCAAAGCGAGACTAAACAGTGCGATAGTTCAGTCAAAGATGTGCGCGCTTTAAAAATTATACAAAGATTCAAAAACTCAGTAATATACATTTATTTTTATATTCATATCCTCTTTCATTTTGCATCTAGAAGAAATTATTTCTATTTATAGTATTACGTAAATAAATGAAGGCAATCGGAATGGCATGACCCGAGACGAAACGCAGAGCCCAGGATAGAGCGAGTAGGCGGCGCACTGTGGACGCCCTCTGCCCCACTTCGGGGACGTAGGAATATAAGAAGAAAAGGTTAATTCAATGCATTTCGTTTAAACATAGTTGACTATGCCCGTCACATTCAGGGCAAGCTGAGAATGATTTTATTTTCACAGACAACCGAGTTAAAGTTATGGATATTTCTAGTTTCTCTAATACAGATTTATTGCTATGAATATTGTCTCATAAATATTTCACAAGAACAATGGACGTATCGTTTAATTTATATGAAAAACAGATAGCAAATTGATTTCGAAGTAATGATAAAATTTTCATTTATAGCCAGCGTGATAAATCTTTATTTAGCCAGGAATTAGGGAAATTACCTATTGTTTTATTACATTTATTTTATTTAGGAATCTTCAAATATCAATACAAATAGTTACTTTGAGCAATGCAACTGCAGTTCTTTAGAGTTACAGATGTTTATATATAGGTGA
This sequence comes from Papilio memnon, assembly GCA_003118335.3. Lineage (NCBI taxonomy): Eukaryota > Metazoa > Arthropoda > Insecta > Lepidoptera > Papilionidae > Papilio > Papilio memnon. Next base: position 4,926,855 of record LD688930.1, on the reverse strand, counting down.
ACGCCTCATTGTTCTTGCCTCTCGTTTGCCCCCTTTTCTAAAATTTCGTTATATTGCGGGCGCACACTTTTGACAAAACTATCGCACAACAGTTGTGTGATTGTCGATTGTCGATTGTTTCGCAGTTCAACTGCTTAGTTGCACAACTAAAAATCGAGTAGTGTGTTCACCTCCATATAAGATTCTAGGAATATAAGCGAGTGTCAACAGTTGTCCGATAGGTTCAGGTGTGCGCACGCTCTTAAATGAATAATCCTTAGGAAACAACAGTAATTTGACCTGTATTCCCTTTAGAAGACGGCCGCTCTTTATTGTACGTTGACTCATTATCAATTCTTGAAGTTATCGATAATTTTGGTAACGGAAATATACTCGATAAATAAAATTTCAAACTTTACATTTTAAATAATCACCTTATCATATCTGACAGGGCGAGATCCGATAAACATGCTCATGGCAATTATACCTAGAATAATTACAACTCTGTATTTTAGTTTTATGCTCTGTATGTGCCAAGAATTCACGTCACTTAAAGGCTATCCTAGTTAGAACGATAGATAACGGGTGTTTCCCGATTAGCAAAACAGGCCTCCGACCAATCGAACCAATGGAAATAAAATCGGCCAAGGAAACGCCCTAGATAACGAGTGAATTAAAAATCTACCACTTAAAAAAACTATACTTTAACAGTGGTAGAGCCCGCTTTAACATCTTAGCACGAATGTGTCGGCTGGCCCGGTGCAATACCACGACCACACAGAAGACAGACGTGATGTGGGAGCAATTCTGCGTACAGTCTGATGAGTGTGCGTGTTGTAGGCCTAATTTTAGTCCATTTCTCATGCTACCCTTTTCTTAAAATAAAAGGTTAGAAAGGGAAAATCAATTCGATGTTGGAGGAGACGCATAGGAAGGGGAAATATCCTCTTTATATGCATCTCTTCCTATGTCACTGAAGGGTAAGCAACGCATCTGCAATTGCGGATGTCTATGGGCGTTGGTTGCTTCGCCTTTCGGGCGATTCAAGGTAGCCGCTCGCTCGTTAGCAACCTTATATTATTAAAAAAATACAGACTGACCTAACTCTCGGAACTCGAAGGAACGACCGCTGTCCATTACACCCGCAATTACAGATATGCGCTACAGGAGTAGACGCAGAAAGAGGATATTTCAACTTCATTTGCGTCACCTACTCCGCCAACTCCATACTTACCCTCACCCTCGCCCTACTCATTCTTCCTCATAATAAAACAGTGGGAACATGACTAAAATTAGACCTCTGGCACGCACATTCATCACACGAAACGCCTGATCACCGTCACTCCAGACGATTAAACTGTCTTGTCAATTGCAGGTATAAGCAGCTTCCCTTCTCCCTAGACAATCGAAAAATATAAAATAGATATAAAATCTATTATACTTATAAAACCTAACCAATTTTTTAATTACATAAAGTGCAAAAGCAAACGAGCCAACGGCCACCCGAAATCGCCGAAAATGCGAAGCGGGCGCTTCCCATAGACAGCTGTAATTGCAGATGCGTTACCTTCAATTGACAAAGGAAAAGACTCACATACATAGTATTTATACCTTCCTATGCATCTCCACCATCAAATAACCTTTCCCTTCTCATCCTTTCCATATAACAAGAGGATGGAAAGGGAGATGGACTAAAATGAGGCCTCCGACACCCACCTAGTGTTTTACTTGTTATCGACAGCGAGGCAGACAAAAACACACAACTTTTCTATTCAATCAAATCATCTTTTATTTAAGCTTATTTACAACTAGCTTTTCCCTTGCGGCTTCATCCGCCTGAAATTATACAAACTTTATTTTATTGTTTACATTTGTCAAATTATCAATTGCAAATGTCAAAATGACATAACATGATGACAAACCATGGCAATCTTGCTTCCTTCATGTTGGCAGCAACTTATGGTCTCTTTTCCACATTAGGGTTTTTATCCAAAATATTTACCCCTTAAGTTTAAAGGCGTGAAAATATATAGCCTAAGCGTGACGTAAGTGTAGGGCTTTTTATTAAAAAAGAATTATTAAAAACATGCTGTAATTGCTGACATCTTAGGCAACAAAGAAGTGTGTGGTTACGCTTTATTATATTAGTAAGTATAGATAACTTACTGAAAACTATATTCATTACATCTCGTCTGTTATACGCTTCTTTCCCTTCTCTTGTTTTTACTACATCTTTTCTTTAACAAAACCACGTATAAGTCTCGGTGGCCAGTATGCAACCTCTTTGGCTGTAATCATACTTCTTGTCAGCCAAAGAGGTTGTATTTTGCACTGAACACCTAGTTCATCGGCTGGAGTCATCCAAAATAATATAATATTATCTAGTTTTAAGCTATTTAACATATCGCAACCATCAATATATATTTTTTTATTAATTTAAACACTTGTTTTGTTATCTTGTTAAAGTAAATAACGTGTCGTAGATTATATTAACAAGAAATTTCTTTAATTCTATTGAAATATATACACCGCTACTGGTGGTTATCCTTACGATCTCAATCAAGATTATAAATATGATAATCTGTGATAGATTACATTTTTGATTGAAATCAATCATGAAATCCGAGATGCAATTGATGAGATGCGAATGATAAATCTATTTTAAGTTATCTTATAAAGACATCATTACGTTTAATACAAAAATGTCTTTTTGAAAATTCAAAAATATCATTATATTTTCTACGAAAATAAGAAATTATAATAAATAGGCCGTGTATTGTTTTTAGCGGTAGAGTTGGCACGTCGAACACTAGAGTAACCTCGCTTCTGACATGCCAAGTCAAATCCTCGGTACATTTCAATCCATATTAGATCTTAATCCGTTTCAATTCCGTAACACGATCAATAAAAATAAGGAGTAACGTTTGTCAGACTTATTGATTAGCTGTTGCTCGCGACTTCGCCCGCGTGAAATTAATAAATATAGCCTATGTTACTCACGGTTAAATTACCTTCCTAACGGTGAAAGAATTTTTAAAATCAGTCATGTAGTTTTTGAGTTATTTCAATACATACAAAAATACAAATCTTTCCTCTTTATAATATTAGTATAGATTAAATTAACTTGTTTACTGGTGAGTTAATAAGCACACATTTACATCGCAAGTATTTTAAAGAGTATACGAAGCTACGGTCAACAGCAAGTTGTTAATAGAAATGTAGTTTTTAACTTGACTTATTTGACAATGTATATAGTCACGATGATTTTTTTTTATAATCATTCGTCATCGGTCATCTATTTGTGACGTGCCAGTGTCAGTCGGACTGATAACATAGATCAAAGAAACTGATTAAATTGATATTATTTTATTCCTAGAATCAATACATCCTGTATCGCTAAAAGCTAATGTTAATTTTGCTTTCGAAATTTCTAGAAATTCAAATAAATTCACGTTAGTGGCAAGTAAAGGTCATCAGAGGTTACAAAGAAGTTGATACTGAACTGATTGTAATTTTCTTCTTTATTCACTCCACCGGCAAAGTACATAAAGTATGGATGGATTGTATGAATGAGGATATGCTTAAGAAGGGAGTGGCTTTAGATATGACGGCTGATAGAAATGTCTGGAAGAGCAGCGCATACTGTGCCGACTGTAGAGACAAGAGAATTTGATGAAGACTCCACCGCCATTGGTTCATGGGATAACTAATAACTAACGAGTAGTTAAATACATGACAATTCAGTCAAGCTATTGACCTGAGCTTCCCAACTTTTCATCCTCGAAGCCGATTTTTTATTAAATTTTGGTGGTCCAAACACGAAAAAACCTTAGGGCGAATATACAACAAAACCAGTCAAACGTAGAGTCCCTTGTTTTCAGCGATCTTGGACCCCGCCGGAGCACCTGTAGGCCACAGGGCGTCTACTAGGATCACTTTTAGAATCACTAAATTACACCTAAATACATATTTAATATTTGTTTCAATAAATAAACATGCAGACAGATAGACAAAAAAAGTAGAGTTACTCGTACTTTATAATGTTTTTCCCCATAAACAGTAAATGCTAGTGCTTTAAAAGTCCGTCAAAACATGTTCACAATAGTAACATAGTGTGGGCGTGCCAAAAACAGACAAATTATGTTCCATGCGGCAAAAATACCGCATTGAAGCCAAAGTATTGTAACCTAGTGACCCCACAATGCGTGTATTACAATGTCTTTTTTAATTCTATAAATGCAACCTTTTTAATATGTACTTTTTATGCCGTCACATCTCACTATATTTTCCCAGAAAGGGGGGTCCGAGTTTACCCTAAGTAAGGGGTAACTAGGCCACAGTCAACCATCCTGGGGCACTGCGGGTTATTATGCCAGAGATATAAGACATTTTTCTGCAGAGTGTAAGAGCGGACGCACACCTTTGACTAAACTATCACACAACTGTTGTGCAGTTGTCGATTGTTTCGCAGCCAATTCAACTATTGAGTTGCACAAATAAAAATCGAGTAGTGTGCTCCATATAAGCTCATAGGCATCAAAGCGAGACTAAACAGTTGTGTGATAGTTTAGTCAATGGTGTGCGCGATCTCTTAACGCGTGTTACTGTTTGGAGCCAGATATGTTCTGTAAGTTGGACGGATTCGGAGTCCAGTCCACTTCTAATGTCCTTAGAAAATGCTTTATGATTTTCGTTGTCCTTTGAACTATTTGGAATACGCCTGTTAATTTTTAAAAGCAATAAAACTTCGTCACAACGTACACAAAAAAAATGATTTACAGAGTAAATTAGCATTACTCATTATGTTATTTACATTGCTAATTTTCATATTATAGTCATGGGTAGCATGCAAAAATTTATTATTCTCATTTTAAATGCGTCATTATTTCATTACAACTTTTATAATATAGGAATCCGAAGGAAGTTTTCGAATTATTTTACCGCCATCTCTTGTAATTTTATATAAACAGCAGCTTATTTAGATTGCGTTCTGTATTACAAAAAAATTCCAGTGTTTTATGATTAAAAATAATTTAAGTTCATTTATTTCTACAATATTTGAATAAAAAAATTACTATTTGACTAAAAATACTTATTATTTTATTTATTACTAGCTATTGCTCGCGACTTCGCCCGCGTGAAATTAAAATATAGATTATGTTACTCAAAGACAAATTAAATTTCTAACGATGAAAGATTTTTTAAAATTAGCCCTGTGGTTTTTGAGTTATTTCAATACATACAAAATATGAATCTTTCCTCTTTATAATATTAAGTATAGAAGCATAGACAGCGTATATTTTTCGTGAAACGGAACGTCCGGACAATTTGTATTGCGCACAGCGAAGAGGGAAGAGGAAGCTCTGTTCGGAGGACGGAGTGCTCACGTCATTCGCATGCCTCGCTCGCCCCGCGCCCCCTCCCCGCTCTCGCCTCGCTCCCATTCGTCGTGTCATTCAACGAATGATTCAGTGATAAACCCGCCTTTACGTAGTTCTGTCAGAAATGCCGCGAGTTTGACTTCCCACCGGGAATCAAGAGCAGCCTTCATGCATCTTTGTTTACGTCCAACGTACCACAAGTGAGATTTAATGCAATTGATGTGTTTTATGGTTGTGAATAAGCCCGCCAATATCATGACCTCGACGGCCTGTTACAGATGTCATCCGTCACCGCACGAGCAGCGGCGGTTTTATCACATTTTAGAAAATGACTGAAGGTCTCCTAAAGCAGTATGACAAGCCGGTGAGTTCCAAATAGGTAACGTCGTCCGAAATTTTAATAAAATTAAACATTGACGATTAAAATAGACCGTGAAGTGTCACACGTATCTCACCTACTTTATAAATGTTTGATAATAAAACGTTTAAATCGCCGTTTTAATCATTAAATGCTTCCATTTTCTTTGGTTTTTAATGAACATATCTATTAACTATCATTTAAACCTGCCCACAAGTTACTGTGTAAACAATTTTTAATCTGTTGTCAAGAGAAACTTTCAAGCCGACCGCCATCCGTCGCGTACCAAATATAACTGGTTTTAATGTATACAAATAATACCGAATACTAACAAATTGTTTTTATAAGTTTAGAACATGAATAAAACACGGTTACATTTAATAAACACGATATGCGACTTTAAAACGATTATTTATAATCCACTTTTCTGTTAGAGAAGCTACATCAGGGACTATTAAAGTGACTATTTTTCACTTCCATAATATTCTATAATATTACTTACTCATCTCCCCTACCTTATCCTACTCCCGTAGGGTCGATGCACCAGGTTTTCCAAATAACTCTATCATCCGTCATCTCAGTCCCTCCCTTCTTGATCATGTCACCTTTCACGCAATCCATCCATCTCTTTCTAGGTCTACCTCTACCGGTGAACCCATCCACATTCATAACTAACGTCCTTACTGTTACATGCGATTCATCCCTCCTCATAACATGCCCATACCATGCTGATCTTTTACTCTTACCATCTCTACCACTGGGGCTACTCTCAAACATCCTCTAATATACTCATTTTGTATCTTATCCCATCGTATATACAATAATATTACTTACTAATGCTAAAAAATATATTAGACAACGAAATTATAATTTAAAAAAACACACACAAGGAACAATAAACTACGTCGTATAGTCTATCTATGTACTAATATAATAAAGCGTAAACACACACTTCTTTGTTGCCTAAGATGTCAGCAATTACAGCATATTTTTGAATAATTCTTTATAATTTGAATAAAAAGCCCTACACTTACGTTACGCTTTAGGCTATATATTTTCACGCCATTAAACTTAGGGGATAAATATTTTAGATAAAAACCCTAATGTGGGAAAGAGAACATAAGTTGCTGCCAACATCAAAGAAGCAAGATTGCCTTCGTTTGTCATCATCTTGAAATTTGCAATTGATAATTTTGACAAATGTAAACAATGAAATAAAGTTTTTATAATTTCACGCGGACGAAGCCGCACGGGAACAGCTAGTTAACGATAAAATAATTTAATCTATCGGAATACAAAAGACCTTAGTTGCCGTAATTAAAAGATCAAGTAAACAATCTTAAACTTGAAGATATTTGAATTGTTATCATCAGTTAATACACGTGTTTATACCATATCAATGTTTACTCATTTAGTATGTATTTAATAGTACGTATTAACTAATTATATACTAAATGTAATAATCTGGAATAATGAAAACAATTTCGTATTGTATTGAAGCGAGATTTATAGAACGTACGGCAATATTAAATTTAGGAACCAATCAGCTTGAAAAACAGTAACCTAATACAATACCTGTTTATCACTACATCAGTAATCCAGGATTCAATGAGATCCATGATAGACCCGGTGGGTGTTAGTATAGCGGGAAATAAAGACGAGGGTTCACAAGTCGAAAGAAATACAGCAACAAGAGCTCGGAACTCTACAATCAAATCTTGAGGGTGTAAAACTGAAAGGTCATTTATGGTAAGCGACATTTCCTTTTTCTATGCGATCAGTTTGTAATATTTTATTATTTTTAAAACGCAAAATGCCTCTTTGAGTTTCAAAACTTGTATATCCTTATATTGGTTCTATAAATTTAATACGAGGTCGCGTGTTTTAAATCCATATTATGGTACGAAACACATTGTTATAAATATTTTATTTTAACAGATTAATATCTTTTTAGTACAAGAGAAATTGTGGTCGATGCCTTAGGCTTATGATGCAATACTTGACCTACACACAAATGCACACAAGTACCTAGGTCTCATTTTCAATTAAAAACACACGTCTAACAAAGTTATTATCACATTGCCTTATACTTATTAAGTTAACTCACGTAATTATCAACCTCGACAAGTGTTGAAAACAATAAGAGCATGCACACCTGAAACTAAACTATCGGATAACTGTTTAGTCTCGCTTTGATTCCTATAAGCTTATATGGTGCGCACACTACTCGATTTTTAGTTGTCTAAACAGTTGAATTGCGAAACAATTGACAATCGCACAACTGTTGTGCGATAGTTTAGTCAAAGGTGTGCACCCGCTCTAAAACTGGTTTCTTTGACACTACGGGGTTTGAATCGAATGACGCATGTCTACAACTGTGTTATCAAACTCCTACGATCTCTTAGCATATAATTATCTTTTACGTTCCCCTTACTATAGTTTGACATATCAGTAGGGATGGGTTGTGTAAAATCAGGTATGAATCTTTTCGATTTTTACTCTCATAGAAGTTAGAATCGAAAGATTCATAGTTATAACTTACGGATTAAAAAAAAAACACTGTTTTCTCATATCAATAACGACCTAAAGAATCAATAGAATTAATGAGAGTTAATAAATATTTGTTACTACTACAGTAGTACATAATCGAATTGTATTTCGCTATTATTTTTGCTATCGTTATATTCTCTACACTATATTCATTACTTGAATTGTCCCCTAAATTAGTTAATAAATAAGTAATAACTTTAGTTATGTTAGATAAATTTTATTTAAACCGAATATCGATAGTTCCTAGTTGTTCGCTATGCGTGTTTGTTCCGTCACTACGATACCCGTGTATTAAGTACGGCATTTACATTCATACAAATTTATTTCGATCCTTCATATGCGTAATTAATCAAACTAATCTAATTTAGACAAACTATACAGGAGTTATCTATACTAATATAATAAAGCGTAAACACACACTTCTTTGTTACCCAAGATGTCAGCAATTACAGCACATTTTTTAATAATACAGTTTTTAATTAAAAGTCCTACACTTACGACACGCTTTAGGCTATTTATTTTCACGCTATTGAACTTAGGGGTAAATAAATTGGTAAAAAACCTTCATGTTGGAAAGGGACCATATACTACAAGCTGCCAACATTAAGGAACCAAGGTTATTATGGTAACGATAATTTTGACATTTGCAATTGAGAATTTGGCAAATGTAAACAATAAAATAAAGTTTTATTAATTTCATGCGGATGAAGCCGCACGAGAACAGCTAGTGATAGAATATAGAAAAGAGGAAAGTCCGAACGCAGCGATTTAAAAAATGCTCTATAAAATTGGGAATAGAATGGACCCAGTATTCACTTGACAGTCGAACATTGTTCTATACAATTACTCTACGGTTACGTAACACTAACATTAATGCCCATTTGATCTATAGAAACTTAATTAAGACGGCATCTTTAATATCCGGTACGGAATCTTCCGGATAAATTATACAAATGGGAATATTATGCAGGCGAATATGTTTCGGCAGTAAGATATTTATATCTATACTTCTATACTAATATAATAAAGCGTAAACACACACTACTTTGTGACGTAGGATGACAACAATCACAGCATATTTTTTAATAATTCCTTCTTTAATAAAAAAAACCCTATACATATTGTTAGAGAACTTATTTAATTGTAATTAGCGATATCAATTTAGGCACTCCACTACAGATCTCGCCTGGAATGCGCGCCAATGTCCAATGTCTAATGTCATTGACATCTGTCAGTT
>LD688930.1:4890837-4912100 GCA_003118335.3 Papilio memnon | reverse complement strand
GATTTCTTGAGGCCCTCGTTTATCGTGAATAGGGAGAAGGAGGGAGTTGGGGTGTAACGACCAAATATTGAAATAAGTCGCTTCGTAAGCACCAATTTTACAATCAGATGTCAAAATTTGTAAGGAAGTGTGGCCCATCTAAAATTTCGCTATTATAATTTTAGTAAGAATGTTTTCACAGAGTGGGCTGAGAATTGTATGTTTTTGTATAGTTTTGTTTGGCGAATCTCGCGCACGTATTTACAAGGTCGAGGTAACAGGAAAGGAACGGATGTTGCGTTTGGCACAGTCGTTATAAGCACAATTTCCGCAAAAGGCAAAATAAACACTTAATATTGACATTGAGATAATGATGACTGTTTGAAAGACGGACATCTCATTAAAATAATAGGTGAAGAGTTTTATCGATAGATGGCGTTATTTAACTTTTTTATTAATGAATAAAATATGCGGAAAGTAATATGTTTTTTTTTTATATTATGATAATTTCCAATGTAATGACCAGATATTCTATAAGGAAGACATTAAAACAGATTAAGGAATGAAAGATGAAAAAACGTTTTTTTTTATACAAATTATTATAATACACATTTTCGTTAATTATTAAACAAAATCTCTCTTAAAATTGGACCTATTATTAGAGAAAACCAATCTGTACTAATAAAGAGGAAAGATTTGCATTTTTGTATGTATTGAAATAACTCATAAACTACTAGGCCGATTTCAAAAATTCTTTCACCATTAAAAAGCTACGATATCACTGAGTAACATAAGCTATTTTTTTCAATTTCACGCGGCCGAAGTCGCGAGCAACAGCTAGTAATAAATAAATCAAATTACATCGTATTCAAGCCATCTTTGATTGTCTATAAAATTGAATATTAACTTTTTTTTATTGTTTTAAGATGTGTGTGCGCGTGTGGCTGGAAGTGGGACACGCTTGTGCGCCGTGCCGGTCGCCACTGGGACGCGCGCTCGCACTGGACTGGCGCGTGTGGGTGCGAGCCGCGCGGGGCGGGGACCTCAGCGCCTTCGTGCACAAGGTCGTCTTCCATCTGCACCCCGCAAGTGCCTTCGTCTACCCCAAAAGAGGTAAGTTATCAGGAGTAGTGAATACCTCAAATAAGGCACGAAAAATTACTTTTAAATGTTAGTCTACGCTCACAATGCAATTAGGACGAAAATTTGTCATAGCAACATACACTGTAGGCCAAACGTTTTAGACCACCTTAATGTACCCATTTTCCTTTAAATTTTGTCTGAACAATATCATACTAACATCATAAATGCGAAAGTTTAGATGGATGGATGGATGTTTGTAGCCTAAACGGTTGGATTTAAATGAAATTTGGTATAGATATATATGATAGTCTGGAAGAACACATAGGCTACTCACTTTTTTAATTCCACGCAAACGGAGTCGCGAGCGAAAGCTAGTGGTACATAATTCGTAATCAAACATTTTTAATTTTTAACACAACGACGCATAAATTGACCTTGTTTTTAAAATAGTTCCCCATATCTAGTTGTAATGCAGTCTCGCAGTATGATCGCTGGCCATTGTAAATTCAAATTAAGCAAAAACTGCATAACATTCGTGATTTCAAGTCTAATATAAAAAAAATCTATAAAAACGTATACTCTGTTATTCTGCATATTGAATATGTTGAAATCAATCTATACTTCTATACTAATATAATAAAGCGTAAACACACACTTCTTTGTTGCCTAAGATGTTAGCAATTACAGCATATTTTTGAAAAATTATTTTTTTAACAAAATATCCTACACTTACGTCAGGCTTTAGGCTATATATTTGGATAAACATCCTAATGTGGGAAAGAGACTATAAGTTGCTGCCAACATCAAGAAAGCAAGATTGTCAATGTCAAAGCCTTAGTTGTCATTTGGGCATTTGAATTTTGACATTTGACAAATGTAAACAATAAAGTTTTTATAATTTCAAGCGGATGAAGCCGCAAGGGAACAGCTAGTATAAAAATATAAAAGCAAATATGAATTTCTTTACTTCATAAAAATAAATTATTTGTATATCGTTTGTGAATGTGAAGTAAAAAAAGTTTATAAAACTCTACCGAATAAGATTCTTTTAACTGTGAAGATTCAATACAGCATATTTTACAAGAAATAATTTTTATTTTCTGTGTAAATCTGAGGCAATTTTTTTTAAATGCACCCGAAAGGACATAGGTTAGCCTAACTAGCCAAGCCGATGATAGATGATGTAATTATGCATTTAGTAAGTACTCTCACTAATAATATAAATGCCAAAGTTTAGATAGATGTATGTATGGATGGATAATGTATGAGTTTGTAGTCTAAACTGTTGAACGGATCTCGATGAAATTTAGCATAGGTGTAGAGAATATTCTGGAAGAACATAAGAACACATAGGGTACTTACTTTTGTTTTTTTTCTACATTTTCCCGCGGACGGAGTCGCGTGCGAATGCTAGTAAATAATATTTATTTATTAAATTATATATTATTGTTGCAGTACTACACGAGCCTCCGTACGAGATACAAGAGTCTGGTTGTGCTTCCCTAGATATACCCATACACGTGTACCTGAAATGCACCAAGAAGCCAAAGAAAATCCGTCTCCGCTACAGTCTTCACATAGAGAACAACAGCATGACAAGTTCAGAGTCCAAATATGTCTTCTACGACTTTGAAAATCCTTCAGAACAACTCTGCACAGCTTTGATGAAGGGAGGAGGCGAGATCATTGCAAGAAAAGGATGCACTAGTAGGCGCGGCGACGATCTATTCGTCCTTTTCTCAGACGATGATAAATCAAGGAACGGAAAGAGAAAATACGAATTCGTCGAACCCATACGTAATAACGGAAAGAGAGAGACAAAAATGTGTATACTAGAAGAGATTTGCTCAAAATGTGGCGATTCTGACTTCAAGAAACAGCTTCGATCGGTTTGTATGACTGACGATGAAATAAATCGTGTCTCACAACTGTACTTGGCTTACAGCACTTATGAGAAATCTGTTGACGCGTTAACATTGCCTCCGATATCCGACCCCGTTTACAGTTTGCCAGAATTACCCGCGCATTTCAAGATGGCGTTAGCGAACGTCAAAGACTACACTATACAATGACAGGTGCCTTTTTTAAATATTTAATCTGTGCCATGCAAGACTTGTTGTGCCTAGAACATTATTTACTCGTTAAGTGTTTATCTTAGCAACAAAATATAGTCAAAAAATATTTTATATTTTTGAAAAATCTTAATATAGCTATTTATTCTCGTTAAATAAGATTATTTATTATATTACTGTTAATTCTACATTCGAGTGCTGTGAGAAAGATCTCATAAAAATGTTATAATATAAATATTAAAAGATTTTTTTATTTGTAAGAAAATTGTAACCTTTGGTTGTAAAAAAATGGTAGTCTCTAGTACTGCAATATTATATCGTAGTAAGATATTTCGTTGTATATACAATTCAAATATTATGTTAAAAATTCTACAGTATGTTTAAACTTTCTAGATAGATATAATTAAATATACTCAGGAGAAAGACTCTAGAAAATGTAAAAGCTCAAAGTTTGCAAATTATTATTTATTTACGTAAAAAAAACAAATTAAGTCGATAAATTTTCCAACAAAGAAATTAAAGTCATGAAAAGACTTCAAAAACCGATATAACGAATGAACGTAAGGTTTAAAAAATATATGCAAATTTAAATTATATGATAAAAATGTCTACTGTTTTCGTTTGTTCGTAAAAAATTTTTTTGGGACACTGGCCGCAATAACGATCTATGCCGTTTTTTTTAATAGTTTGTGAATGTTCGAAATAATTTAATTTATCTGTTGTACGTACAAGTATGAAGTACTTATACACTTTTTATTATTATTTAAACTTTAAGCTCCGCAAAAAATATTATTCCTAATATTAAATTGAACAGGGTATTAGATGTATAGTTATAGATTTTTTTAAAAATTTAGTTAGAAAGTTAACGTTTTTTTGTTATTAATTTAAATATATATATTATAGATAATAACAATTATAAATGCATATTTAAAAAAATATAAGAAATCTACTGATATATTACATAATATCAAATTATTTACAGTACATCTGTTTATTTTAAGAATTCTTATGTTTTCCGACTCAAGTTACCCATAATATATCTACTAGAAAATATAATAAAATAACAATTTTCTATTTTAACGCAGTGTTTCATTTTTTATGCCTAAGTGTATTTTATATTTGCCTAAACGTTTTCTCTCCTAAACCCTAACCATATTTTGTTGGTTTTCGTGAACTTCCGTCGCTACATTTCATCAACTGGTGAACCCTAAACTTTTTATCCACCATCGATCGATCTGGACAACTTTAGAATTCATTAGTTTAAAACGAATGACGATGTAATTAAGCGGACGGTTGTGGTTGTTGCTCGCGCACTCGAAAGTTGCACTATTAACAAACAAAACTGTTTTTATAACTTTGTAAGTTTCATTAAAAAACACTTCCTTAAAACTCAATGTGTATTTAAATTAATTTTTGCAAATCAACATTCAAGCGCAATTTATTTTTTATGTTCATTCATACCACGGAGGTCGCAACCATAGATTCTGACATTTTAATTGTCTATGGATTTGGTTAAACGTCAAAGTCAAAGTTTTATTTTGGCATGCCACAAAAAAAAAATCACGACTACAATAAATTTTGAAAAAAACCCACACAATCAACTCTGTAAGCTGGCCTGTGATTAGAATAAATATTTTGATTAATCATATTTAACAACCAATATCAACATGGTGTGCGTCCCGTGTTTTATCATTCCAGTTCTTTTGTTTTTGTGGCACAAATTCATTCAGCCTTACGTACTACGTTTCTGGAATCCTTGGGCTGTTAAAGACGCAGATGGAAATGTTAAGACTGATTTCCCATTCAGTTGTGAAGGCGGAGTGTGTTCATTTGGAAAAAAACAGATTAAGAACAAAACTGAAATCACGGAGCCAGAACCAACGGAAGAGAATGATCCACAACAAAGACTCGACACTCGAATAAAAAGTGATTAGAAGACAAATTTACGAACGAAGGAAAATATTCCACTAAAAAAATAAAAGAAAACTGTACAGAATAGTATAGAATACTATGATTTAAAAATCCTGAGTATTATATGTGGAATATGCTAGGTTTCCAATATTTAACCTTCAACATAGGAAGTAATTAGTTTTATTTGGAATTAAAACAGAACCTTGAAAATTTACCTTATGTTGGTTATTCCAAACAGGCATTTAAATATTATTTATTGTTAATTTTATTTCAAATAAAAATCTTATAAAAAAGATATCCGCATTTCCTTATATCAACAAAAAAAACCATCTTCAGATTCTTTCCCTTCTATTTGACAACATTCAGTGAATATGGCTTGTTGGAGGTCACACTGATATACGAAAATTGTAGTGGCATTAACACTAGTAATGTAACATTGAGAATATGGACTCCATCATAGGCATTTTATTACAGCAGAAATGGCAAAAAGTTTAGTATACCTGTAATGTTAGTAATATAAATGCGAAAGTTTAAGATAGATGGATAGATGTTCATTATAGTTTGTGGCCTAAAGTACTGAATGGATCTTGAAGGCACAGATGTATTAAAACAGGCTACTTACTTTTGTTTTTGTAATTCCACAAGGACAGTCAAAGGCAAAAGCTAGTTAGAGAATACTTCTGAATTTTCAAAGGTTTGTTTTTTTGGAACCATGTATGCATTGATCTGTATAGATAGATTGCTTGGAAATTATGAATTCTGTTAAAGCATCTGAGGATAGTAAGTTCTCTTTATTATGAGTTCGAATCCTCATCACAACCAGCAGCAGGAAAATGGTAAAAATCAAATAGGCACAAACTTATAGCCTGTCCATTTATAGAGGTCAGTGTACATATCTACTTTGAGAATCATTTTACCATGTGATAAAGATTTGGTTAAACTTGAATAGTAGGGTTTATTGTTTAAGTATTTCATCAGGTGAAAAAATCATTTATTTTGGGAACTAGGAACAAAAAAAATCCACTAAAAGAAAATATAAACAGATAAAAAAATAATTAGATAGTAATAGGTGTAATCTAAAAGGAAATAAGAGAAAATAAATTCAAAAAATAGTAATTTAATTAAATGAACCCTGCATTACTTAATGAAAATTAACAACTGTATGTTCAAAAGTTTATTTTACAGTTTTCAAGTCAAGTATACTTACAATAACTAAGCACAGATAATTAAAAATGAAATGATCAGATAAAAAAATTTAAAACAAAATTTAAATTTCATCTTCATTCATGTTTATTACGAGTAAACTAAGTTGCCTATATTTTATGCTAGTCCACTAGTATAAGTTTTTAGCCTATTTTTGATCAAATATAGTTTTCACATGATAAAAATGATTTTTTAGATTCTAACCATAATTTTTAATAATGGCAATACTAAAGATGTATTATGAGGTTGGTAGATTGTGGCAATACCGTAAACGTTTTACATGACACAAAATTTAATTCAAGATCACAGCCAGCCATTTTAGGGCGCCTTAAATTTTCCTTCACACAAAGTAAATTATGTACCATATAAACATTTCAATTTGAATTTTTTCTTCTTCTCTCAGGCAACGAAATATTTGATCAAACATTGGCCAATAAGTGTCTTAAGTATTACTTAGCTTAGAATGACTTAAAAAAAATATCATTAATTAATATGAAGAATCTGCAAAAACTAACTGTTTACTAGATTTTTAATGTTTACAATTTGCAGATATTTCATATTGGCACAATATAAATGCACACAGCATTTATTTCCATACATCAATCATAAAACCCTCGGGAAGGAAACTTGGAAAATGAAAACTTTATTTAACATTCTTCAATTCCACCTCAAATGTGAGGGTTGAGTTTGGCGGAATCACTGGCAGAGAACCATTGGCACCATACCTGTACATAAGATTATATTAATAATTACTGGTAACCTTAATTATATGTTCTGCACAAATATCCCACCCTTATTGTGCAATAAACACACAAGACATGCGGGAATTGGAAATAATTCCGCGTTACTGATAAGTGTGTGTGATGGAAGACAAAATTAGACTAAAAGGGAGAACATTTATTACACTTATTTTCCTGTCCTTTTCTTATAAGAATAGAGGACAAAGAAGATGCACAGAGGAAAATTACTAAATCCACCTCCTTGCTATTCTTTCCTTAATGGGTAAGGTGGATTTGGTATAAATGTCTCCTCTCTGTGCGTCTCCTACTCTGCCTAAGGTAGGAAATGTCGATCGTTGGGCAATGGTCACTTCACTATTTTCGACAAATTCAAGTAACCGCTGATTGGTTTGCTACCTTTTAATAAACTAAATTCCAACAGAAAGGTAATCTTGGTTTGACTATAATGACTCACAAGTCAAACCTTTCATTCATTTCATATACTCTTTTATGAAAAAAAAATGTCTAAAGTATGTTTACCATCTGTTATCAAAGAAAATAATTTCTTGTAAATATTTTGTAAGTAAATGGAGATAACTTACGCCATCGCTGGTGGGCAGACGATCTTCCTCTTGCCGCCGACCTTCATCCCGGCGACGCCGACGTCCCAGCCCTTGATCACCTCTTTAGCTCCCAGGCGGAACTTGAAACCCGGACCCTTCAAGCAGTTGTCGAACATCTTGTTGTTCTGCTTCAAACGACCCTCGTAGTACACCTGGATAAAATAACCTAAACTTAGTAAGAAATAAACACGAAAGTTTATATGGATATTTGTTAGAGTTAGTAACCTAAAACACTGGATATTTGGCATAGATTTAGATAGTCTGGAAGAACACATAGGCTACATACTTTTTTTTTCTACTCACTTGCATCTTTGTATGTATTGAAATAAATCAAAAACTAGTGGGCCGAATTCAAAAATTCTACCACCATTAAAAAGCTATGATATCAGCGAGTTACATAGGCTATACTTTTTATTATTTTTTAATTTCACGTTGACGAGGTTCCGAGCAACAGCTAGTAAACTATAAAAATAACAGACAAAACGTAATAGATGAATTCTCAAATATCTTCGATCTTAAACCAAAAGAAAGGCTACCCAAGTTTTTTTTTAAAATTTCGCATAGAGATGTGGTCAACAGTATTATGTCTTACCGTAACAACTTTGCCAGGCTTGGCGACTGGTCCGGTGCCCACTTTAAGATCTTCAATGGCCACTCCACCACTCAAATTCTTCTTCTCCTTCTTATCACCTTTATCCTCTTCCTTTTTGGGTTCCGCCTTCTTCTTCTCGGCCTTTTGTGGTGCTTCCGGCTTCTCCTTTTGTTATATAAATATTAATTAATAAACTAATTGTATAGGAATGCAAGTATTTGGATCCTAGGTAAGTTAGAAATTATTACTAATTAAGTTTTTCTTTATTATATTCCATACATATTTAATATTTTTCAAATTATATTTGCATGGGTCACCTTTTACTATTAACATTTAGTTATGTACATGTTTTAATAGATTAAAAAAAAAAAGTTTGTTATAGATTATTACGTAATCACTAAAATTTACGGCGAAATACCGAAATTGTATTAAAATACCTGTTAGTAAAAAGCGATTGCAAATCGTTCGTAATTATTACACCTATATATAATTTAAAAATCACCTTAGTTTTCTCAACACCATTCACTTGCGGTGTCTTTGCTTGTTGCAACTTCTTCCGGAGTCGTTTCCTCTGATTCTTGGTCAACTTAGACATATCCACCTTAGCTTCGTCCTTGCTTGTGTCGAGAGTGGTGTCCGCCTCAGAACTCTCGCCCTTCTCTTCATCATCATCTTCATCTGCTTCCTCATCATCGTCATCATCTTCTTCTTCCTCATCGGAATCTTCCTCACTGAGTAATAATGTTTTATTTGTTAAAGTTTTGTTGTTGATAAACTCATCATCTACTCCTCCTTATCCTACTCCCGTACGGGTCGGCGCACCGGGTTCTCGTCCTCCAAATAACTCTGTCATCCGTCATCTCAGCCATCTTGATCATGTCGCCTTTCACGCAATCCATCCATCTCTTTCTAGGTCTACCTCTACCAGTGTACCCCTCCACATTCATAACTAATGTCCTTCTTGTTACATGCGATTTATCCCTTCTCATAAAATGCCCATACCATGCTAACCTTTTACTCCTTATTTTCTCAACCACTGGTGCTACTCTCAAACTTCCTTTAATATACTAATTTCGTATCTTATCCAATCGTGTTACCCCACACATCCATCTTAACATTCGCATTTCTGCTACATGTACTCTCCTTTCATCCGTCCCTTTTACTGCCCAACATTCAGATCCATAACAATTGTTGTTGATAACTAAGGTTAGATAATAACAGTGTCTAGACTTATAGTGACTTAGACACTTAGGGTCCATTCACACAAACAGAAGTTGAGTAGATTTTTGTTGCATATAAAATTAAACTTTATCAGCCTTAGAAATAAACGTAAAATTTGTACTAATATTTGTAAAGCTGTATATGTTTTCCATCATTTAATAAGGTTTAAATTTACTTTAAGTCTTATTACGCTTGCTCTTAATAAGATAGATAAAGTTGAATTTTACCTTATTTTAATAGTACAAAGCTCAATTAGCTGCGACAAAAAAAATGATCTGCTATTCGTCCCAGTCTGTTTGTATGGACCCTTAATCTTGTAAAGTATTTTTGCATTTACGTGTTTGCTATTTTTAACTCTTTATTTTTTGTAACAATTTTAATTACAATCACGCTTGTTTTCATCAAGCAATTAAAAAAAAATCACATCATCACCATCTCACTATACGTCCCCACTGCGGGGTTCAGAGCTTACCCTAAGGTGTGACTAGACCGTAATAAAAGTATGCAGAACATATTTACCTGTCATCAGCTTCCGCGGATGTATTGACTTTGAATGATTCATCATTCTCATCAGTGTCTATTTCTCCATCGAGGAACTTCTGCAGATCATCTTCTTCCTCATCAGAGTCGGAACTTTCCTCAGCAGCTTTCTTACCCTTCTTCTCTTTCTGTATGATTGAAGTTTGTTTTAGCAATAACTCTTGCTACCACAGGAGTAGATGTGTGTTAATCAGTTTTTCGAACCCACGCATTTGACTAATATGTGAATAACGCCTAAAGTTTGTAATGTTTTTTAACTGTATACTAATATTATAAAGAGGATAATATTGTTTTTCTATGTATTGAAATAACTCAAAACCTACTTGGGTGATTTAAAAAATTCTTTTAACATTAAAAAGCTAAGTTATCAGTGAGTAACATAGGCTATATGTTTAGTTTCACGAGGACGAAGTCGCGAGCAACAGCTAGTGTTTACATATTTACACAGCTGACTGCACAAGTAATGTTTTGCTAAACATATACAGTTAAAACTGGAACAGGGCTGTGAGTCCAGCTCTACAATTTCGCCTTACAAGATATATAGCTTATAACGATGGGGTCCACTATGCATTAAAAAAAGAAGAAGAAGAAGAAGATATATAGCAGTAATGCGGCCACAGTGTCCGAAATTCCACGACTAGTGCATGAGCAAGAGACAAAGTCAAATGTGAAGAACTAAACAGCCAACCTCTGTTAGTCGAAAAGGCAACTTAGAAATTATTTATGAAATGGCTTTGAAGTAGCATAATAGTGATTTTTTTTCAGAGTGATCAATTCAGACAAATTCAATTACCCAATGTTCCACAAATTATATCAAAAAGCTTTAAAATTGAACAACTCACCTTGGCCTTCTTATTGCTAGAAGATTCCGTGCTGCTATCCAGCTGCTTCCTCTTGTTTTTAGAAGACACGGGTGCTGGTGCTTCCTCCTCCTCCGACGACTCCGCATCCTCCTCTTCATCAGACTGCTCCTCCTCAAACTCGGGGTCCAAGTATCCAGTCAAGTGGACATTACATTTACCTTAAAAGATAAGTTAATGTTAAGATAATAAATTACACTAATCATACTTCATACAAATATTATAAATGCAAAGTTTACATGGATGGATGGATGTTTGTAGCCTAAACCGCTGAACAGATTTAGATGACATTTAATATAGATGTAGAGGATAGTGTGGTAGGCACACACAGCCACAGAGGCTACTCAATATAGTTTTTTTTTTAATTCCATGCTTGCATGTTGCGGGCGAAAGATAGTTTTTAATTGAGTACCTGCTCAGAAATATCAATCAAATCTTAAGTTAGTTACTTTGTTAAGCCGATTATTATATGTTTTATACTCTCTTGCCACACAAAATACTGAAGAAGTTCATGAATACTTTTTTTTGTTGGAACAAAGGTATCTCAAGTGTTATAAGATTACTTACCATTAGTTAAAAATGCAACCGAGTCTCCCATCTTGAAATATAAATCTAATGGTACTTGTATGCACTTGTTCTTCTGCAGCGTGCAGACGAGGAAGTTTTTGCCATCAACCACCACCATCACTTGGCAAGGGTCACTATCACCCGTAGATATATCCATCGCCGCTTGCGAAATGTGGAACGGCTTCTCCACCACTTGGGTGTACCGTTTGTTCGGTTCCATAATAAGTCCTGAAAAGAAATGCGTAAAGATTTTGTAACGTATTTGAGTTTATTAATAAAACGGGTGTTAGATGGATTTGAGTAATATTTTTTATTGTAATTTATCATACTTCGGTCTTGTTATGATTTATAATGATAACAAAAGCGAATATGGATTTTTTGGCTTTAGGAGAATGAACGCGTGCATGCTACCCGGGAGACATGATAGCACATTAAATACACGTTAGCGTAATATTTCTCAATGAATATAGTAAAACAATGCCAAAGATAGCTGTATAGACATTTTAAGATCTTATTCATGTTCATTTAACCTTTAATCAAAACGTAAAAATGCAGGAAACATGAAAGATACCATCGTAACACGTGGTAACAAAATGCGGCCGGCTAATTGCGAAACTTACCCCAAAACATTTTGATAGTTATTTATAACAACTTAGTCAACACTTAGTAAACTTAGAGTAATAGTTAATATTAGGCGGATCACAATTAGCTACTAAAATTCACACTGCGCAAGCCGCTTACACGAATCTCAGACAAGGCGGTAAAATTAACGAATGAGAGAAAATGAAACTGGATTGAAAATTGAAATGTTGAAGAGACGACTATTGTCGATGGTCAATTTTATCGATTCGTCAACTTAAAAAAAAAATTAAAAATCGATGTTCTCAAAGTTGCTTTTAAAGGAAAAACAAAAGGCATGTCAAAAATAATCACAAGAAAAGGTATTTGTTATACAAAATGTTCGTTTGTTTCCATCTTTCTCTTTCAATGTTACTCAATTAAGGAAATTATACGGATGTCTCTGAAAACAGAAAAATGCCTGCTATAATAAACTTAAGAATTATCTATTCACACATTTTTCTTCGTGTTTAAGTTGTTGACTCAATTTAACTGTAAATAAAATTGTTGGGTAAGAAAAGTATTCATAGTTTATATTTCAAATTAGATTTTTATGAAATCTAAGTATTTCGTCTAAATATTGCGTTTTATATGAATATTAGAAAGCTAATGAATTACCGCACTGTCTGGGGTTCTAGTACAAAAAAAATCGATTGTGTTGCTGATTCCGATTAACAATTTATTCGTTCTTCCGAAATAATGATATCTGTATTTTTTGGCTATATAATCTGTAAAGGGTTATAAATTCTTTTGTCTTTGGTAATTTCTGACTCTTGTCTATGTCTGTTAAAAATTTGCTCTTTTCTGTTTACTGTCAAGTGAAGATTGCTGTGTTTTCACCATGGTAAATTTTAGAATATGTTAAATCTTTAAATATTATCTAAATCACTTTTTGTTTTAGATATTATTTATATTAGTTTACCATATATTTGTGGAAGAAACAGTGAAATACAAGTATTTGTAACTTACAGGGTCGTGTCAGGACTAAGACCGTCAAGAAGGCAGCGAAAATTATTATTGAAAAATACTACACAAGATTAACTCTTGATTTTGACACAAATAAGAGGATATGCGAAGAAATAGCCATTATCCCAACAAAGCCTCTTCGTAATAAAATTGCAGGGTAAGTTTATTGAAATAATATAAGACTTTCTAACTTATTGAAATTCAAAAGTATTTAGTACACAAACATTGAATTTTTAAAATATTATTCAAAGACTATATTTAATCTATTTAAATATGTTTGCATGTCGAATTATTTTCTATGACTAGGATATTAACATAGACATATATGTTTGTTTTGTATTGGGGAAAGTTCATAGATTTTCCAATCCAATAAACTGAAATTTTTATTAATTTGTTTTGTTTGTTAAAATTATTTATTTATCTTTAAAGACTATCAATACAGTTGTATCTCAGTGCATAAATAGATTTACATAAATATAAAATCATAAAAGTTGGTACTAAAATTGCTTAAATGAGCATTAATTACTTAATTAAATGATATATAGTTCATAAAAAAGCTTTGCAAGAATTACTTCAAAGTTATCTTCATCATGTCCTTTTTCATCATTTGTGTGGATGGATGATGTATGTTAGTGTCTAAAATGGCTTGTGGATCTTGATGAAATTTGGCACTAGTGTACAACATTATCTGGAAGAACAAATAGGCTACTTACTAAGCGGGTGAAACTATTTATAAAATGCATAATGAACATTCACCCTGACTTAGAGTAGGCCCTGTACCCCTTGGTGGGAACTTATAGTGAGCTGGTGATGATGATGAAGATATTATGGACAGTAGAAATCACAATTATTTATTATTACAGATTTGCTACTCACTTGATGAGACGTCTCAGACACTCACAAGTACGTGGTATTTCTATCAAACTGCAAGAGGAGGAGCGTGAAAGGCGTGATAACTACGTTCCAGAAGTTTCTGCACTTGAACATGACATCATTGAGGTTGATCCCGACACTAAGGACATGTTGAAGATGCTTGACTTTAACAACATCAATGGTCTTCAGTTGACCCAGCCTGCTACTCAAGGAGGCTATGGTGGCAGACGTAATTAAGGAGAATAAAGTATATTAAAAATAAAATTGTTTTTGTTTATTTCTTCATTAGCTTATGTACGAAAAATATGATGTTAAGCAGTGTTTTAACCCCTAAATGCATGATTCTTTATTTAATTGTGAAATAAATATTTCAGTATAGGTTTAATAATTAAATAATTAAAAAAAAATCTTTGTTTCAATAAAACCTATACTTTTGTTTGTAGACTTTTGGCAACAATATGCAGTTAAGGGTTAAATTTCTGTCTGTATGTCCATATTACCTTGTACTCAATAGTTTGGAAAGCAGCTGAAGTAGCACAGTAAAATTATTTTTCAAAAGCATAAGAATAAAAAATAGAATATTAGTCGATAATACTTTCTATTCAAAAATGGGGGATCGGCGTAAAGTACTAGGCCCCTGTACTGTACCAATGTTATTTTTGTCGATAGGTACACAGACTCTCAAATGTTCGTGCTTGATTTGATATATCAAATCGAGTACAAAACATTGCGAAAAATACTTAACGTCGTAGTACGATGAAAATAAAAATTGATATTGCTTCCATAATATTTTGTCATTGTTTTACAAATTAGGTAAAAGTGCTACGTGTATCCGAACGTAGTAATTGTTATGTTTGCGTATTTTACTCTGGCGTCGCTTTGCTTTTTAATTCTCTTGCTCGTTCGCGTACCAACCTTTAAAATACGGAGTGATAATATGTCGATCTCGTTCGTTTCCGAAGCCTAAGTGGCTGCGAATAGCGGAGTTTATAGTTTTTCTATATTTCTATGAATTAAAAATCGGCTTTTATTTAGATTTTATAAGATTTATTTTATTATGAATAATGGAATGTTCGCATTTATTTGATAACGTCAAAGTGGATAAGAATTCCATCTTTCAGGACGGCACTATCACAAAGAACTTCAAATGTTCAGGTAAAATACTTAATTGATTTTTATAACAGACTCTATTAAATACATTCAAATTGCGTAAGTTATAACTAAGTTAGCTATGTTCAATATGGGAGGTTAGATTGAAAAATCAATACAGTGAACTTAAAATAATCAGCTGTTCGGAGTGGGGGAGGGGAGGCGGCATGGGTGACCGCGAATGACGTGCCAAGCTATCGCTTTGCGCATTAAATAAAATGAATTCCAGTTACTTCTGGTTGATCAAACTTCCAATTCACGACACGACATACTATTTATCAAAAATATCATCTAAATTTTGTTGAATTAAATAACATTTTAAAGCTTTGCTCGAAACAAACTCATTATGCGCGAAAAACGGCTCTAGATGACTCACTAGGCAAAACATTTACTCGCTGCAAGCATACATTTATTTTGCGTCGTTTCCCTAATCAGTGACATCAGAGTATGTCAAATTTGCAATCGGTTTATATACAACTCTTATCATAAGATATGTATAATAGATATTTCCATATGCACAGCTGTTTATATCTAATGCAGTTCATAAGTTGTTAAGTTAATAAAAGACCAAACTCTAAATAACGAGTAATGCTAGGACTTGAACATCTACAAACATTACACAAAAATTACTGAATACTCATATAACTTATATAGAAGAAACTTCATAAGTCAAATAAATTATTTAGCATGAATGGTTAAACTTTTCAGAATGCACAACTTCGGAGCAGAACTGGCTTTGCCTGCAATGCGGAGTTGTGAATTGTGGTCGCTACATGAAGGGCCATGCGCAGTCTCATGCGGAGACTGCCAATCACTACTTATGCATGAGCTGCGATGCATACTCAGTATATTGGTAAACAATTTTTATAATTAGTTTTGCAAATGTTTTATGCATCCATCTTCAGCTTATATTCCCACTGAAGAACTCATACCTGCACTATTAGAGATAACTAAGTGTTAGTCAAAAGATATTTTAATCTGAACTATAAATAATAAATCCTCCTTGTAAAATCATTTGAATGTAAGTATTGGTTCAGTGGTTAAATATTTGACTTGTAACATGCAGGTCCCAGGTTCGAATCCCATTTTGTACTAATAGGTTTTTAGTATGAAAAATCTTATATTGAATTTCTGACCTGCATATATCTGTGGAGAAATTCAAAGTTATGTGTGAAGTTAACCTGCACTGGGCTAGCATTGTCGACTGTTTATTTATTAGGACATCCCGCTAACAGCGTACATATTTTAAATTACAATTAAAAAGATGATTATGGTTTAATCACCCTTAACTTGTAGGTTTAAAGCCTTTCAGTGGGGAAGTGAGTTGATGATCAATAATGAAATAAAAAAAAGCTTAACAAACTAATTAAATGTCCTGTTTCAGCTATAAATGTGACGATTATGTCAGCAACGACATAGATAATGAAAGGATATCGGAATTAAGACAGAGTTTAATGCATTTCGGTAGAGATGACATTAGTGAGCAAAGTAAAGAACAAATTGAAGACAGAGACGAATTGAACAGTCGTATATTTGACAGCATTATGAATGACACACCATTGTCTATAGACACCATAGAGAATAGGATATCAGATGTGAGACCCTCTAGCAGTGGCAGTAATATAATCCGTGAAAGTAGCACCAGCACTGCAGATACAAGCATATCTGATATTTATGATAGACCTATAAAGTCGAAGGTAATAATTTAGAAGTGTTCATATTGTAATATTCTGGTAGCCGAATACTGGAACGAAACACCTTGTTTCGTGAGCGTCGTTAATTATCCAACAGACGTCCATTTTTAATGGATTTGAAGTTAGTGTCTGGTTACTGAAATAAACGGCGCTTGCAATTTGACAGACGTCTAAATTTAAATAGAAGTCAACAATTTTATGGAATTTCGAGTCTTAGGGCATGCGCATACAACTAAACAGTTGTGTGATAGTTTAGTCAAAGGTCACTGTCTCCTATGAGCTAATATGGAGGTGCGCACACTACTCGACTTTTAGTTGTGCAACTAAACAGTTGATGGCTGCGAAACAATCGACAATCGCACAACAGTTGAGCTATAGTTTAGTCAAAGGTGTACGCCCGCTCTTAATGCGGTCTTATTTAAGTGTCATATTTAAAAGTCGATTCAGTATTCGCTAGTAGAACAGTGATTTTCTAGTGATGAACATCGGTAACAATAACTGTACTCTTTAACGCAACCATAGGTTGGGCTACCCGATGACCTAGGTGTAGCATAGGGCAGCTATCATTATCATGGTCTATTTCACATTTGTTGATTCTCTAATTTAAATATTTTGTCCTGTTACAGAATACTGAAGAACCAGTAAGAAGTCTAAGGTTACGATCTCGCAAACGATCTCATTCTGATGATAGCAGTTCCACGGAACAGCACAAACCTAAGGAGAAAAAGATGTCCCCATCCAATGGAAAAAAGATACTCGGCTTAAAGAATTTAGGGAATACATGTTTTATGAATGCTGTATTACAAAGTTTGAATAATATACAAGAGTTTAGTTGCTACATCAGTCAGCTGCCGTCCCTAGAGATGAAAACTAACGGTCGGAAAGTTTACCATTCCAGAAGTTATACGCGGCAGGAAATGCATGATGTGAACATGGCTGAAGAATTGAGGAAAGTAAGTGTTTTAGCTTCAAAAGGTTTTTGATCCAATTTACGTGATTGACCAGTTTGATCACTTACTGGCTTTCGCCAAGAGTTAGCCTACATGTTCTTCCAGACTATCTTCTACAGTATGTCAAATTTCATTGAAATCTTTTCAGCAAATTTAGGCTACAAACTCTAACATTCATCTAAAGTTTCGCATTTATAATATTGGTAAGATTATTGTTTTTGTAATCCAATGTATAATTTTCCAGGTGCTGATAAACTTGAACGCAGGTGGATGCGGTTCTAAGGGCGCGATATCTCCTGAATGCCTGTTCCTCGTCATCTGGAAGGTGGTGCCGAGGTTCCGCGGCTACCAGCAGCAAGACGCACATGAGTTCCTCAGATATATGCTGGACAGGTTCGATGATATATCCTTGTATATTTATTTGACTATGTAAAGCTTTGCTATCGCACGGGCGGTTTTTTAACGCTCGGCGCTGGCGTTTTTTAAACGCTTTAAAAATCTTGTTTCTTCGCCCAGCACAGCTGTAAAACAGATAATGCCGAACGGGAACAGCTCGTGTATTAATTATAATGAATAAATATGTTTTGTGTTGCAGACTGCACACGGAGCTGCAGCAGCTGGTGCCGGAGTGCGCAGGGCGCTCGCCCGCAGCTTCCATCGTCACTGCGGTGTTCGGCGGCACGCTGCAGAGCGAAGTCAGTATATTATATACTAATTGTATCTACTCGTTATTTGGTTAATGTTACATGGGCTACTACTATTCAGAACTGCCATGTTTGAATGGAATGAGTTTTTACGGGCGGCTTTTTAACGCTCGGCGCGTTTTAAACGCTTTAAAATAACTCTTGTATCGTTCGCCCAGCGCTGCCGTATGAACAGATTTATAAAGAATGCCTTTGTTGTATTTCAACGGTTTTTAATGCTGTTTTCTTACGCTCCTGCGCGTACTAAAGCTATAAAATCACTGCGTAATTATTAAGCGTATCGATTTAAACGCGTTTGTTCAATTACAGCGGCTTTTTAACGCGCGTTAAAAAACCGCCCGTCCAAAGGGTAATTTTTATTGACCATATTAAATGGAAATCCATAGATTTGCCTTTTCTTTAAGTTTTAGTGTTATGTTTATTGCAGGTGCGTTGTCTCGCTTGCGGTTCGGAGAGCAAGAAGTTGGATCCGTTTCTAGATTTATCTCTAGAGTTACCAGATGACGACCGACATGATGCCCCCGTCTCCTTGACTGATTGCTTGGCGAGTTTTGTACAGGTAATTTTTTTCGCCCCTCTACTTAGAGAGTCAAAAATTATAAATTAATTAAAAATACCAAAGTTCTTACAATCCATAGACTTGAAAACTTGACTTGACTTGTGCTTACAATGCATAGACTTAAAGACTTGTCATTTTTTCATGAAAACATTGTACTTGTTGATAGTTGTAGGCCTAATTGTACTCCCTTTTCCTTCCTACCCTTTTCTTAGGAAAGGATGGGAAGGAAAAGTGGATTTGACGGTACAGGAGACGCATAGGAAGGGGAATCCTGTTTATGTGCGTCTCCTCTTCCGGCGATTAAGCTTGTTCATTTGCCACCTTATAATAAAACCTACCTTATATAAAAAATCATTATCTTTGTAATAAAAAAATATATTTTTACTACTACCTACTTTGTCATCGACCCCCTTCATAATCGGTCAGCCCCTCCCCCTAGATCAATAGCCAGCCCCCTTTTATTATCGGCCTGCTTCATGGGCTGGCGACAGGCATATGTGCAACAGCTGACCTGTGTCTGCAGGTGGAGGAGCTGGCGGACACGGAGCGCTACTACTGCAGCAGCTGCAACTGCAGGCAGAAGTCCACCAAGCAGTTCTGGATCCGCCGCCTGCCCAACGTGCTCTGTCTGCATCTCAAGAGGTTCCGGTGGCATAATTACTTCAGGTAACTTTGATAACACTGTGGTTGCCCGCGACTTCGTCCGTGCGGAATTAAAAATAGCCTATAACATTCTCGTTTGCATTAGCTACCTTTCTGTCAAAGTTCTGTGAAAATCGGTCCAGCCGTTACGGAGTTTGTCCTGAACAATACAGATGAAAAATTTTTGAAATCTGATTTTTTTAGTAGCAATTCAAATTCATCCTGTTCGCGAAATGTGGATTTTTAAAAGCGAAATCTTTGTACATATTTTTAAGGAAAATGCGTGAATTTTAACATAGTTAATGTCCATAGTGCTATTTTTATTAAAAAAAAAAAAACAGAAAACAGTTTATCTTGGATTAAATAATGTATGTACAATGATAGTTTTGATAAGTTTTTAATGTCCAGGACAAAAGTGGACACGAGCATATCGTTCCCGCTGTGCGCGCTGGACATGTCGCGCTTCGTGCCCGGCGCGCCCCCCAGGGAACAGCTGTACGACCTCGCCGCCGTCATCGTGCACCACGGCTCGGGGTCAGTGCACACCCCCTGCACTCCCCCTGCACTGCTCCCACCCCTCACACACAACACTATGACCCCTCAACATTAGGACCCACAACAATTTGTACTCCCAACACTAGGACCGTTAACACTATGACCCCAGAACACGACCCTCAACATTTTGAAATCCCAATATTATGACCTCAAACAATTAAGCAGTACCGGTGTTAGTATAGGGCGAGAGGGGGATGTCCGCCCAGGGCGCCGGAAATAAAGGCCCGCCACAGGCGACAAAGTGCTTAGACATCCCTTTATATCTTTTTTCATATGGGTTTTGGGTAATAGAAATCTCGCTGTTAATATTAAAACTAACCTGTGTGCTCTGTAACTTGGACTCCTAAATCCCAGTACATACGCTTTGTAGCGATAACTCTATGATAGTTAATGGATTGTTTTTTTTTTACAGTGCGGGTTCGGGACACTACACGGCGTTCGCTATCAACCAGGAGCAATGGTTCCACTTCAACGACCAGAATGTGCGCGCGAGTGACGCGGCCGCCGTCGCCGCCTGCAAGCCCTACATACTGTTCTATATGCGGCAACACCCCGCGCTGCCCGCACACGCCCCGCACACGCCCCTCGCGCACCCCGCGCTCGCCCCCCACACGCCCCACACGCCCCACGACCCGCACACACTGCCCTCCTGACCGCACGCACATCTACAATAAATATGGACTTTGAGATTGTGGATATCGACAATTCGTAATTTGTCTGAAACTGGCGATTTAGGGCCTGTCCCACCAAATTGTAAATTGTCTGATAAACAACATGTGAAATATCGGATTTTGTTACCTTATCTCACGTTATTTTTAAGCTATCTGAGTCTCTATCAGCCAGTGGTGGGACAGGCCTTTAGTGATTTGTCTTATGTTGCAACAAATGATTGAATCTTGTGATGATTCTAATAAGTCGTGTCAAAACGATGTTTACAGTTTAGATTTTAATTATAGTGAAACAAGGATATCTGGCCCGGTTTTTTGTCAGAAAATAAGTAGAACCTACTGAGATGTGAAAGGACATAAAAAATAAAAAGACAGCAACAGACATTGATCTGTTCAAATGGATAGGCGATTGCTTGGAAATGCTGCTTTTGCTTTACCCCAATTTAAATGTTTTTGATATTAATGACAGTTAAGTCTATTAGTACGTAACTCATTACAACCCAAATGGCGAAAAT
>LD688930.1:4873106-4886478 GCA_003118335.3 Papilio memnon | reverse complement strand
TATTTACAGTTGTCAATATAAGTGTTACGGTCCATTTTCGGTATGCAGGATTTCTTCATTTTATTCAACTTTCCAATAATTATTTCACACAACATATAACAATATCCAAATGTCAACTGTCAAAGCCATGTCATTTAGAAATTACTATTTTTTTTTCAACAAAAAGTTCACATGTACAAATCACTTGTGCAAACGGTAACTGGCATGCCAGTACCAGGCAAGCTTGAGCGATATATGATTTTGTGACATCAAATAACTCTTAAGTTTTTTTTTATAGAACAAAAGGCATCGATGGCAATGGCGGATCCAGCTTTGGCGCCAGGGGGGTCACATAGTCGTGGTCAAGTCAAGACCATAGACCAACCAGCTCATGGCTAAGGTCATGGCCCTATGACCCCCCTGGATCCGCCATTGATCGATGGGATGGGAAGTTTAACACTATACAAGCTACTGTTCCAATTTTCTGGCACATATATTCCTTTACATACACAAAATATTTACAAAAGTCATTCTAACCTATGTAATAAATTTTGTAATTCTTCGTAAAGTCATTCTATAAAGTAACAGATAGTGGTATAAAAAGGAACAATTTCGCTAAAAGCCCCGCACTACGTACACTGCCTGTTGGCGACAACAAAGTGTAAATGGATTGATTGCGCCAATTCTGTCACAAAGGGAAGTTAAATTGCATTAAAAGCGCGGCGCAGGCCATTTGTCGGAGCACTTACTCCATTAGACGCGTCCAAATAATGTTACCTAGCATTTAATATATTGCAGATAACACCTTCGTGTCATACTTTCACGCTTTATTGATTTTTAACCCAATAAACCGTTTTTTTGTACAACGATTCTAAATAAAAAAAAAATCATATTAAACTCTAGGTCTACACACAATGAAGTATGAGGCAGATAACTTTTTTATGTGTGTTTACGGTTATGAAGTCACTTTTAATTAGTTTTTTAGGTTACTTTTGGAGCGTCGGTTGCCTGGGTTCGAATCCCGCTATGTACTGCGTTAACGTTCATACGGTAACGAAAAATTTCAAAGATAAGTGTGAAGTCAACCCGCACTCGGCCAGCGTGATTGACTATGGTCTAGTCACTTAGGGTAGGCGTCGAGTACCTCTTTTGTTGTTGCAAAAAGAAGTAAAAATCTTACTTTTTATTTAAACAAAATCAATGTACTATATTTTAACAAAGTTTTCTCACATTAAAAGCGGCATGTGATATCAGAGGTGGTATTAATTAGATGAGAGCGAGCGTCGCTGCGTTAATTTGTAAATTAGCAGGCGACGGGCGACAGAGGGCGCTGTTCGCACCATTTGCGACGCCACCTCTCTACTTCACGTAATTTGTAGCCGATGATTCGATTACGTCGCATTTACACCTAAACGTTCCTGTAATACCAATTTATATACTAAATAACTTTGATGCAATGATTTTAATGTACATATTAAGCCGCTACTTCCAATGGAAGCAGCTGTCATTTTCTACAACTGTGTATGTTCCAGTGAAAAGGAAAATATAACCTAAAAAATTACCTTAAAGGTAACAAATGTATACTAATTTATTTTAACTTTTTAATCATCAAAGAAAGATAAAATCAACAACTTTCTGTTAAATTCAAACAATTTAAAACAAAAATATTTATAAAGTGACTGTAAGTGTTATCAAATAAAAAACGTATTTTTGTCTATCAAAATGTTTTTAATTGTTTTTAGAGTTGGAAAATACTGTAGTATGTGATTAGTTGGGTAGATGTATATTTGCTTAATGGAAGTGTTGGATAAAAGCGCCCGCTATCGCCGGATCTTGAGGATAATTAGAGGGGGGCGCGCCAAGCCGAGCCTTCTTTCTTAACATGCCACTTAAACTTATACTGCGCTCTCACTATTATGTATGAAGAAACATATGCACTTATTGATTTACTCAGAGACATTATATGGTTACTAAGGGTGTCCCTTAGAGTGGATTACATAAATATGACTAAGAGAACTTAAATTCGAAATTTACTGAACATGTGAGATGAGGATAGTCTGGAAGAACACATAGGCTACTTACTTTTTTTTTAATTCCACGCGGACGGAGTAGCGGGCGAAAGCTAGGAACAAATAGTTTTTTGAAGATGGAAATACAAAATCTTCTCTGCCATCCTCAGAACGTCTTATCAAAGA
This sequence comes from Papilio memnon, assembly GCA_003118335.3. NCBI lineage: Eukaryota > Metazoa > Arthropoda > Insecta > Lepidoptera > Papilionidae > Papilio > Papilio memnon. Next base: position 4,884,304 of record LD688930.1, on the reverse strand, counting down.
TTCGTGAAAATGTTTTCAGTAGATTAGGAACACTTACAACTAATAAGCCAACAATTATAGTCTACTAGATTTCGTCCGCGACATCGTCCGCGTGGATTAAGAAAAAACAAAGCCTATGTGTTCTCTACATCTATGTCTTTCATCGAGATCCGTTCAGTAGTTTAGGATACAAACTCTAACAAGCATCCATCCATCCATCTAATCTTTCGCATTTTATTCTAGAAATTATTATAGAAAACGTATTTAATTTAAAAGTTAAAAAAATGTTGTTCTCCCTATTAATTTCCCCTTAGTGGATATCTAATGGCTTCGCTTTTAGTGAAATTGCTCTATAAATATTCAGTAAGAAAGCGAAAAAAAACCCTTAATAATACAGTATCGTGACACTAATTGCAAATTATTATGCACATACACATGCTGCCTGCTTTTAATGGCAACACTCCTTGCGTAGGAACATAGGGCTTTAGTATTTAAATATTCACGTAAACGTGAAAGAAAAACAAAAAACAGAGATTATTATTCTACTCATCATTTGTCAAAAAAAAATTAACTAATAAACGTATTACAAAAAGCTTCGGGTTACCGGAAGATAAAGTACTCGTGTATGAAATAGCACTTCATTTTTTACTTTCGCTGCAGTATTGCAGATATATAGTGATTTTTACATAATTAGGCACATTTTAAAATAACAAATATATCGAGAAAACTTTGTCCAATTGTAATTCTTTTACACGAGACTTTAATTAAAGGACTTAAGTTACACATACTAAAATATTACGAATCAAATCTTTGTAGAAATACTGTTCTAAGCTTCCAAAGATGCGCAATTTAGGGATACAGCACCTTAACCTCAATTGTTTCTGTGGTTACGTAAATACCACATGTACTCTTCATTTATGTTTTTAATATCAAAAATAGCATCTGCTATTTGTTCATATATCCCATTAACGAAGTGTTTTACGCGAAAACTGTCTTGTACAAACTTCCTCGTGCAACTGTTGCTGTAGAGATCTTAATCTTTTATTCGTGTAGTTCGGAGTGGTGTAAACAACCAAAAATTATAACAGACGCCGACGTCAGGAGTTTGCAACCTTAAAAAGTTTATGTAAAAATATTATTTTGGTCTAATAATTTAATCATACTTCATACTAATATTATAAATGCAAAAGTTTAGATGGATGGATGTATGGATCGATGGATGTTTGTTACAGTTTGTAGCCTAAACGGCTAAACGGATTTCGACTAAAATTTGGTATAGATATAGAGGATTGTCTGGAAAAACACATAGGCAACTCACTTTTTTTTTTAATTTCACGCGGACGGAGCCGCGGGCGAAGCTAATTCATATTTTAGTAATAGTGACATTCCTGCATCAAAAGAAACCATATATGTCTACCTCTAAATGTAAATCTATACCAAGATTATAAAGAGGATTGATTTGAATTTTTTATTTTTGTACGTATTGAAATAACTCAAAAACTACTAGACCGATTTCAAAAAATCTTACACCATTAAAAAGCTGTGTTATGTGTATTTTTACTATTTTATTTCACGCAGACGAAGTCGCGACCAACAGCTAGTAGTGAATAAAGAAATATTTTAAATAATATCCAGAGCTTGGTAACACCAGGTAACTTTGGACGATGTAGGTTTTTCCGTTTTATGTTACTGCATTTTAATTTGGATTTTTCAGAGAGAATGTGATTGGCGCTTTTTTAACTAATATTCCATCAGTAAAAACTCGTGATAACAAAGTCCAAATGTTTACAATAACGGAGTAGAGCGTAAATGGAAGGCATGATTTGACACTTTTCGAACAAATGTTTTAGGAATCACTGACTTTTCTACTATCTAGTCAGCTAATAGACTCCGTTTTTCTACCAATGTTAATGATTGCCACGTTTTGACACAAATTATTTACTTAACACTTAATAAAACGAAAGAGTAACTTTCTTATTGGGGACTTTATTGCTGAACAAAAAGATATTTCTTTGTCTTAGAACGAATTATTTTCATATCACAGTAGAATCATCAATCTCAAGCACTATATGTCGATTAAAATAAGATGCAAAGTGTAAACTAAAACTTGAAACTTCAGCTTTAATTAGCTAACATTAGTTACGCTTATACTCGTAACATTCAATTGTATTACAAAGTTAGGTTAAAAACTTAAAAAAAAATTAAAAGCAACCAAACATTATAGCGATAACCATTAGCAAAAGTCGGAACTCACTGGGCCGAAGTTTGCTCGTGAGAATGTTTTTTATCGTCTTAGATTTTCGTATAAGAAAACATGTCAATTTAGGTGTTAATTTTAAATTCTGCACTATAATTAAATCTTAAGAGAATCTGTAGCGGTCTTTTTGTCTGTCGGATGGATGTCAATTATTTCATCAAAGATTTTCGGCGCCGCTTTTGAGGTTAAGATCCTATCGATATTTACACTTCGACGTTATAGAATAACACTTTTATTTTTTATCTGTGAACCTTGAGAATGTTTTTATATAACTACATTCATTTGAAGTTGAAAAGTTACTAGTAATAGTAGCAATTTATTAGTAAAGTATTAGGAAAAAGAAAAACTACTATCTTACTAGAATTCTAACCTAAATTCTAAATTAAAGCGTACGTAAGTCCTATTACTAAAATAAAAGTTATCAGCCCCTTGATTTTTTCTCAAACTTATCTTAAGAGAGACTAAATCAACACTTAATGACTCTGAGTACTGTTAGTGTGTATATGTTTTGATGTTACAATAAAATGCCGCGTAGGTGTAAGCCGGTTCCCGCATTGTCATTAGACACAACCGACTCTAAATTACAAGGCGGCTAATGCATCGCTTGCACTCACTCTAACTGATGGAAACATTGAAAAAATATATAATAATGTGATTTGCTGGTGGAATTAACGAAACGCCAGACACATTTTCTCTTTAGGACACTTCAAAGAGAAACCGGAATATTGGTAGAGCGTATACTTGGAGAATTAAATTAGAAATTGAATAGAATAAAAAAGTTCAGAAATAAACGTATTGTAATTCTACATTCTGTAATAGAGTATGTATTTACGAATGCTCTTACATAAACTAAAATATGGGTATAACAATTAATTACATAAGCTGTTAAAATGGCATCAGATACCTTTATATAGAATGGAGGCAACAGTCGAGGCTGGTCTATTGTTGTGAAAACAAAACCGTGCAACTAATTGAAACGCTAGGTTACGTCAGGCGGGTACAGAAGACAGAAGAGAGGCACTGTTCGACTCCAACTCTACAAATATAAAACAATCGTTTGGACAGTTCAAAAGCGGCGCGGTAACGCAACTCGTTTGCTTGTGGTACAAGTCATGAGATTATCATGTTAAATTAAATTTATTAAATTACATAAGTTTGAATAACTGTCTATCCTTCTACTGATATGGGGAACAGTGCATTATTCTAAATCCTATTAGATAATCTCGATTACGCCCTTATGACATCCCTTACGCAATTCTTTCTTTGTGTTGCTTATCTTCCTTTGTCATCGTCGATTCTTAGTAAAAGAGAAAATAATTAAGTTGTCATTCTATCAAGAAGGGACAGATTAACTAAGGCCAATTCTGGTGAACACAACAAAATGTGTTTCTTATAATATTATAAATAATGCAATAGCCAGGACACGAGTTAAACCATAATCAAATAATCTAACGGCCGAATTCTGTAATTATTCTTAAACAGTTTGCTGTGTAAGCGCGTACTAACAATCTGACAGACTTCAATGGTGCTATTGGAATTTGGAGTTAAGTGTGGCCTTATCATTTTAAACGTTACATATTTAAATGTCGTTCCAGTGCTCTGCCGTTCGACGCTACTGACTAAATTGAGAAAGCAGGAGTTTAGAGAAATGCTAGTAATATGCATTCTTTAACGACACATTTAAATCTCTGGTTTCTCATGAGTTGCGCGCACGCGTGGCGCACGCCTAGTCATCGCGCGGCGCCTTTCAATCCGCGTCTCAAACGTTGTGCCCTCCCCCTCCCGAACTTCGGCATCCCCCCCGCACTCCCTCCGCCCCGCGCCCACAAAGCGGCACTACGTTTGCCGCCTCGTTATGTAAAATCGACCAAACAATACCGGCTACGGCTATATCGCTTTCTGTAAAGAATTCAATCGAATCGAATTAACAATGCCTTTCGAAAACAAGATTGACAACCAATTTAATAAGAGCCCTTTATGAGTGTTTGTTGGAACTCATCGCGCCCTTTAATAATGTTTTAATACCTTTTATATTTCACTTAACAAGATATAAAGGATGATATGAACATCTTGATCTAACAAAACTATTCATAAATTATGTACTACTAACTTTCTACGCGCCTCTCCGTCCGCATGGAATTAAAAAAAAACAAAAGTAAGTAGCCTGTGTTCTTCCAGTCTATCATCTACATCTATGCCAAACATCGATATCCGTTCGGCCGTTTAGGCTAAAAACTCTAAAACATCCATTTATCAATACATCCATAAATATAAACGCATTTATAATATTAGTATGATGTATCAAATATAAGCAGAATTCTGAACACACAGTAAGGAACACCTTAAACAGGTTAGTCTAAGCCCCAATGATTTTTAGGCTAGACCAAAATTAACAATGATTACAAGCAATGAACAGTGGTAGAGCCAGCTTTAACATCTTCGCACGAATGGGTCGGCTCGCCCGGTGCAATCCCACGACCACACAGAAGACAGGCGTGAAGTGGGAGCAATTCCGCGTACAGTCTGATGAGTGTAGTGCCGAATGCCCAATTTTACTACCTTTCCCGTTCCACCCTTTTCTTATAAGGAAAGGATTGGATGGGAAAGTGGATTAGACGGTGGAGGAGACGCTTAGAAAAGGGAAATATCCTCTTTATATGCGTCTCCTCCTCCGTCGATTTAGAGTAGGCAACGCATCTGCAATTGCGGATGTCTATGTGCAGCGGTCGCTTCGCCATTTCGGCGGATTCAGGTGGCCGCTTTGATCGTTTGCCAACTTATGATATAAAAAAAATTTGAAATCCCTTCCCTTAAAGCATTGCACAGATAGGCGACTCTAGTGAAATTTCTATTAACATGCGATTATTAATATCAATATACATTAAGGTATTCTATTTTTGCTGTCTTCTGCATAATCTATGAATAGAATAACTCAAGACATTACAGTTCATCATTTGCCAAAGCGAATACCAAATGCAAAGGCGTTTGAGTGGCTTTGTTCCCCTATATGCGAGTCTGTTGGTAAATACATCGCCAGAGGGCGTGAGGGAGGTAAACGAATGAGCAACCTCCCTTTACCTGCCTAGAATTGTGCTAGGGAAATTCTCCAATGGTTTTAAAATGATTTTTGTTTCGTTCTTTGCTGTCTTTATGGAATTGATTTCTTCACTATATTTAGACTGTGTTAGTGATTAAAAAGTCATAAAACATAGATTAATAATTATTAATTTTATTTAGGGTTTTTTGAGAAAAGACAGTTGGAGGAAATCTGTTGCAGTAGCTATAATAGAACTGGACTATTTTAATTATTGATCTGAAACTTTTATATAATTTGAATTCAATGTTCATATTAAAAAAATCATTATTAATGGTCTACAATTGTATTAAAAACGATATATGAATGTAGGATAGTAAATAAAAGTATAATCTAAAGTAAATAAGACGCCTGTTTACCACTCGTAGCAAAAATAAATTTCACCAACAAATATTCCTTTAACATCAAAAATAACACACATTTCCTCAGCGCTACAAAAACGGCTACGAAAATGCAAAACAAATCCTTTAATATATTCACCCTTTATAAAACTATGTAATGTACAGTTGAGGACGTTAATCTCCTACCCATTTCGTTAGAAATTTATTTGACACTCAAAACACAACTAGGTCGGAAAATTCTCATAGCAACATATACGAGTATAATACATAATTATGTCATAAATTATTCTTCTTAGAACGGGCGCACACCTTTGACTAAACTATCGCACAACTGTTGATTGTCGCAATTCAACTGTTTAGTTGCACAACTTAAATCGAGTAATGTACATCCATATAAGCTAATACAGGAATCAAATAGACTAGTTATGCGATAGTTTAGTCAAAGGTATGCGCACGATCTTACAGCGACAATTGGCTAAACGATATTCCATCTTAAATGGGAATGGAATTTAATTCTTTGTCTGTACATACAGTACACAATATAACAAACATTACCTAAACATCCAGCCCGGGGCACAGACATTAGCATTCTGCCTCGCTTAACGACACACGTCATGGTACGTGCTACGTGTTGGGAAATTGCCCTTGTTGGACCAAAACCTTGTTAATTTTCCTACAGTCCATACTGCACTGTACAACCTATGTGCTAAGCTATTTGCAACAAGCAGACATGATTTTAATATCCAAATAATCATAACTTGCATAAGAGGAGACGACGTTAAAACTATTAAGTAAACAGTCATACAATTATTGACTTTTAATGTTGTTGAAAATTGTCGCTTTCACAGTCTTGACCGTCTAAGGGAGAATGTTGGCGTAGATTTAAATTAGTTGTTTAATCATCTATACTTAATATAATAAAGCGTAAACACACACTTCTTTGTTGCCTAAGATGTCAGCAATTACATCATATTTTTGAATAATTCTTTTTTTAATAAAAAGCCCTACATTATTCACGCTTTAGGCTATATATTTTCACGCCATTAAACTTAGCGGGTAAATATTTTGGATAAAAAGCCTAATGTGGGAAAGAGACCATAAGTTGCTGCCAACATCAAGGAAGCAAGATTGCCATAGTAAGGTAATTGGTATTTTGACATTAGCAATTGAGAATTTGACACATGCAAACAATAAAATAAAGTTTTTATAATTTCACGCGGATGAGGCCGCAAGGGAACAGCTAGTCTGTGTGTCAGCTAGAGTGTCTGTTTGTAATATCAAAGGAAAAATTCCAGATTTCGGGAAGATGATGTATTTTCGTTGTTGTCTGTTTGTCCGCAAGCCGCGTTTATCCCGGGTAATCTCCGAAACGGCTGGGCCGACAGCTCGTTGTCATATGTCATGTAACAAAAGATGTGATAACATTGCAAATGGTTTGCAAACGTTTTCTTGTAACACATGATTTATACGCCTAAGGTGGTCTCTAGGAAACGTAAGTGAGGTATATTGTAATGGTTGAACATTGAAAACTACCTCGTGGGCTGAAGAGGTCAAATCTGGTTGGCCTCGGTCCTTAAGCTAAGAGAATGTAAAGCAAACAGCGTGTGCGAGGGCACACAAACGAACAGACAAACAAACTGACATACGATGACTTGAAAACGAGATGAACCTTGCACTTGAATCAGTATTAGGGTGACCATGATGTTGCCACTTATGAAAAGTCTTAACAAAAACTATGTATAGATAATTTTCACACGTACTTTGTTTTTCCACCGAAGGCAAGGTATCTATCGAAGATTTTCCTCCTCACAAACATATAAAATATAACAATTTTAGTATTTAAAAGTGGTTAAATACATAAAGATGAAAAATCGTTACCACTGCTTAGCTTCCTTTATGCTTAGGCTACAAAGGAAGAGGAAGCCCGTAGAAAGAATGGATCGATTGTGTGAAAGAGGATATGCTTAAGAAGGGATTGGATTCAGATATGACGGCTGATAGAAATGTATGGAAGAGTAGCATACTGTGCCGACCCTCCGTAAGGGATAAGGGCAAGTTGATGATAACTGCTTAGGTTCCTTTGTTCGAAATAATAATGATTTTTGTGTTTTAACATATGCATTTTGCAATATACAACCGATTTTAAAGTCGTTTTAATACAAAACTTTAAAAACAATTTGATGTTTAAGTAAGCTTGTTGCATCGAAAAGTCTTGTTATAAAAAATGAATATGGTAACCCTATTGCGGTCAAGTGGTTGAAATGCGTCTGACTTGGATCAATGTTGTGATCAAAACGTAACACAATCATTTAATAAAACGAGTACCGAGACGAACAAATGCACTAATTTGTTTTTTTAATTCAGAAAAATGCATTGAAATCAAATAAAATAGTAACGTAAAAACGTGAAAAGCTTGTACTTTCCATTGCTGAAAACAAAAAACTTATTTTTGACTCATTTAGGTGTTTGTTAAATTATTTGATAGCAAATATACGGCTTTGTTTGACTTAAATACGTTTTACGAATATTAATAGTTTGGAATCATACTAATATTATAAATGCGAAAGTTTAGATGGATGGATAAATGTTTGTGGTCTAAATGGCTGAACAGATTTTGATGAAATTTGGTATAGATGTAGAGGATAGTCTGGAAGAACACATAGGCTATTTACTTTTGTTTTTTTAATTCCAAGCGGACAAAATCGCGGACGAAAGCAAGTTTATTAATAATTCTTTAATATCATTATTAGTATAAAGTTCTATTTATCCAGTTTGTTAAAGCTATTGTTGATATAAATTTTCATAGAAATGATTGTAAATAAGTACTGGGCTATCATAATGCGGGTAGAGGCGGCTGTTTGCGTTAGAAGACTTGTAACCCGAGAAGGCTCCTGCCGTGTTGTCATTGCTCTTCCACGCTCTCCGCGAGTTAACCATGAGCTATCGAGCGAAGCGGACATTATACAAAGTATTATACAACTTGAATTATAACTACACAAAATTGGCGTCACATTTGTGAAAATTAAATGAAAAGCTGCACGCAAATACTGCATTGTCGAGACTTAGGGTCTGTCCTACCACTGGCTGATAGAGGCTCAGATAGCTTAAAAATGACGTCACTGTCAGATAAGGTAAAAAAATCCGATATTACCATCACATATTTTACACGTTGGATTTTTATCAGATAATTTACAATTTAGTGGGACAGGCCCTTAGACTATCATAGATGTCCTTTGCGTCCATTTTTTTTGTTTTGAAAACCCATTGATTGAAAAGTTCCTTATAGAAGTTGACGCTGTATATTTGATTATAATTATGATATTGTTTCATTAAAAAAAAAAATTCAGATCGCATTAATAAACGTCCGATTAGGTCGTTAGCAGTGACCGCGTATTGAAGATGTTTGGCCGAGTCGCGGGTATTTATTTACACATGTTGGCCGATGTGTTTCTAATGAGCTCCTCTGTTTCGTCCAACGATAAATAAATGCACTGTTATATCAACTACCAGTCTTTGTGCGTTGTGAGCACAGCCCCGTAATACCGATTGTGATGGAATCTTCAAATATTTGGTCAAAACTTTCCTCCATTAATGAGCTACCGATAGGATGAGTTTTTTGAACTTTGTTTACGTAACGTACGTGTCTTATGGAATCGAGGAGGCAATAATGAATGTTTGCGTGTTTGTCGTGTTTGTTGGTACTTGGTGGATCGATTTACCTGGATTTTTATTGGAATTTGCCTACAACAACATCGCTGGGAAAGCAAACAGACACAAACGCGTGCAACCTCCGTCTCCGCGTAACTCAATCGAATAGATTAACAAATATTTGAATGACATATTGATTTATTTTCTCAAGTTTGTATACGCTTAGCCTTAATGAGTAAAAGTATTTGTTAAGTATGAACGATATTTTTAATAAAACATTAATTTTTATATCATAAGGCGGTAAACGAGCAAGCGGACACCTGAATCTGCAAAACTGGCGAAGCGACCGCTGCCCAGAGAAATCCGCAATAGCGGATGCGTTGCCTACCCTTAATGGAAGGAGAAGACACACATAAAGAGGATATTTCCCCTTCCTATGCGTTTCCTTACCGTCAAATCCACATTCCCTCCCCATCCTAATCTTATAGGAAAAAGGGTGGGAAGCATAAGGGATTAAGCTTCCGGCCACACTCATCAGAAGAAACGAGGAATTGCTCCCACTTCACACCTGTCTTCTGTGTGGTCGTGGTATTGCACCGGGCGATCCGACCATTTTGTGCGAAGATGTTAAAGCGGGCTCTACCACTTTCAAAAACTTGCTTACTCGTAGTACCCCTTAAAATATTGTAGTCGTTGAAACGTGGAACAAATGTTACGGATGTCATAAAATTCTAATGAAAGTATCTCGAACCAACTATTATATTTCTTATATATCTCGAGAGAAACTGATATTAGAATTATCATAAGGTAATAAAAAAGAAGACACGCAATTACAGTAAAATAAATAAATTCCCCTATAGTTTATTATCAAATTCATGCGCACAAAATACTAAACGCATATTGATTTAAACAAATAATGTCCTTTTAAAATAATCTCTGTTGGACAGTCTCAGTAGAGCTTACGTCCATTGTCCCCAGGGTAAGTCAACACTTGATGTTCTCCCCTTCCCGTCCCCTCCCCCGGACACCTTTGTGCCGTCTACATTTCAAAACTTCACGCCACCATCGAAAGTTGTAAGAGATACAAAATGCCCGTCACATATTGTTTTCTTTAGTATTTCAAATACTTATGAGTTTCTGTTATCCTGTTCCTTTATTAATCGTGTGAAATAAAAAAAAATCGGAAACTAAACGAGGTTTGATTTAAAGACAAAAAAAAAGTTGTCATACTTAAAAAGTACTGTCACGAAATTTTTAAGGTTAGGTCTAGATTTATTTATTCTCTAAATCTCCATTTCCACTAGCGCTACTAGCGTTGTACGTATGCCCGAGGTAGTTGTTACTATTAAATATTGAAACGAACGTCAACAGAAGTCGCGGGCGGTGAACAATCAGTCGGTAATCATCATCATCATCATCACCAGCTCACTATACGTCCCCACCGAGGGGCTCGGAGCCTACCCTATGTTAGGGTGACTAGGCCTTAGTCAACCACGCTGGCCCACTTCGGGTTGACTATATCTTTGAATTTCTTCTCCGATATGTGCAGGCATCACGATGTTTTCCTTCACCGTAAGAACGTCGGGTAAATTATGTACATATGAAATTCGAAATCGAAAATCACATCGGTACATGGCGTGATTTGAACCCTAGACCTGTAGATTACAAGCCAAGTGCTTAAACGTCTGAGCCACCGACGCTCGACTACGCTTATTGCAATAGCGTTCTAAATATTACAGCCAGTATCTCGCTACTGTTGAATCTAACTATAAAAAAAATATTTTCCAAGAATAATAATACAAAAAAAACATAACACGTCCTTATTCGAATGAAATGGATCGATCCACTTACGTAAAGATCGAGTTTGTTTTAAAAAATA
>LD688930.1:4745792-4770371 GCA_003118335.3 Papilio memnon | reverse complement strand
TTTTACTTCTCAATTTCTCCACCACTGGCGCTACTTTCAAACTTCCTCTAATATACACATTCTTAACTTTATTCTTTTTTGTCATACCACACATCCCTCTCCTTTTATCCGCAACTTTAGTGGCCCAACATTCAGTCCAAACTATTAAATATTCTATTAATATATTAAGATGTTTTGTAACATACAATATACATGCATTACTCTGTGGTATCGGTCAATAATCTTGTTTAAAAATTGTCTAAGACAAACCCTACTGTTTTATTTTGCCACATATTTTCTTTGCACGCGACTGTACCACTGCCCTGATAACGTGTACTCCTATCGTTCCGATCGATTAATCGCTTTGTCATGCACTTTTTTTGCATGTGCGTGTAATCTTTAAATAGAAATTTCCCGTTACCATTTAGTACGGTTTGTAACGGTAATCATATCTGAGTTGCCATGGTTGAAACGAGGCAATGATTTATTTGAAAGCGTCGAATTAAATTTAATTAAACCAAAATGGCACATGGCACAGAATAATAATGTTTGGAAGAACACATAGGCTACTTAGGGATTTTAATACCGCGTGGACGAAACGCGGTCAAAATGTAGTAATTGACATTTGCGTAACACTAGAAACTTGTATTATATCGAGATTGTTACGTCAGATATAGGTATAGCAAGTAGTGATGACTGTGAGATTAAACGTTCCAAGGCCCGACCTCGTTCTTGACATGCATGCCACGCCAATTGGAAACATAGTCGCTCGCCTATTGTAATTGGCGACGCTTGAAGATTCATTGACTGCTATAGAAATCGCTTTAAATATCGCATGCCATTGTTACTGCTATTGTATTTTCTAGAATTGTGATTACGTCATTATCCTTAGTTATATCAAAAGTTTTATACATGTAATTTGTAATATTTTAAAAGATAATTATGTTTATAACTTCGTTTCAAACGAAAATCGGTCATAATGATATTTGACTTTTATTAATTTTGTCAAAGTTGTAATATAAAGTTGATATTGTAAAGCGTAGGCTTTGGTATACAGTTGCGAGATAACGTGTGTAACCAGAAATATATTTGAATTTAAGAGTTAAAGTTAAAGCATAATGTTTAGTTTATAGGCACTGCCGATGATCAGACTAGGTCTAGGGGGAGGTCAACATTTTATTCTAGTTCTTATTTTTCGATTCTCTAGAGGTACACGGAAAAGAATATGTGCCAGTGTCATGTCTAATTTAAATAGTAAGGGCATATAAGCTATCAGCGTTTTTGTTTCGATTTCTTAATTAAATGAATGTAATAAAATCTGTAGCGAATGTTTGGCCTCTCATATCGTTTGATATGCGAATTGTTGCGCCATGTAGCGGTTGCCGCGGCGGGGAAGGGAGACCTCACCCCTCCAGCCTTTATCGCTGCACTAATAAATTGAATCATAAATGTTTGCCGCGTAATGAATGGCTGTTTTACGTTTAAAATTAACCGTACGGTTTACTTTTGAAGGTAATTATCGGCGTTTATGACTGCCATGTTTAAATGTTTAACGACCTCGTTTTATTTTCGTAATTTATCTACTTAGTTCCTTTATAGCCAGTTTGGTTTATCAGTTTTTATGAAAAAACGATTAGATTTTTTTTAATGGCATTGAGATTAGTGATTAAATTAATTAATTAATTATAAAGATTGAATGTGTATTGCTACAAAGGTAGAAGACAGAAGAAAGAATGTGTTGATTGTTTGAAAGAGGATATGATTAAGAAGGGAGTGAATCGAGATATGACGGCCCTCCATAGGAACAAGGGCAGGTTGATGATGGTGATGACATTTATCACTTTTTATAAGAAACACAGAAAATGTAACTGTGGTTTAAAGTAAACTTATTTTGTGCCTTTCTACTGTTCGTTTTTTTGTGAATCATAGCAGTTTTTGTAGTTTTCTTTAGTTATTAAAATGAAGTATGTCATGGGTGTTTCATGCTTAAAGAACATACATATTATGCAGGTTTTTTTACAAGTAATATGTATTAATTATGAATATGTAAATTGTGCAGTCGCTGTGTGAAAAAAATCACGTAGCAAGCTTTTGAATAAACAAATTTGCATCGCGGAGTGACGGCGTCGCACGCTTTGAGCGCTGTGTGCAGCGAATTAGGCGCACTTGATGTTAGGGTTGACACACATTTAGATAGCTTAAAAAAACAAATTTCCTTATATGTTTCATTCCTGAAGCTCTATACGTACTTGTCTTGAAATGTCTTGATGAGTCACCAATTGCTTTAATTATTTTAGTCGGGATATAAACGTAATACCGAAAATTCTCTTTGAGATAGACAATTGTGTTATAAACGAACATAAGTTTGAGACAATTTACGATGTAGTAAAAGGTTAGAAAAGTATTTATATGGAAATTTTCTTTACATAAGTAAATTTACTGACTTACAAGTCAAGGAACAAGTTTCAAATAATGACTTAATTTGCTAGAGGTTTTGGTTTATTTCATTAAGTTTAACTTGCTTGGTTTTACTCAGGAGTTATAAATATAACCGTAAACACAATATCCACTGGAAGTTCCTTAATTATTTCCTTGTAGAGATAAAATAGCAACTATTTTCGTTAACATCTGTTTTCCCTATTGTCAGCCCTGGTCGCGATGTCTCGTCACGTAGGAGCGTGCTAAGTGCACGCAACACGTGACTCGACGGCGTGCTACAACTAGAGCGTGACAGCCGGATCACGTCGCAAGGTCGCCTGCACACTGGCAGCTGGAAACACGCTGAGCTTAATTTATAGCTGGAATATTAAATATTAACATTAAAAAACATCTGAAGAATAGGTCTTAATAGTTCTTTCTATAGCGAGCGAGAAAGCGAAGCAATCGCTGCTCATATACATCCGCAATTGCGGATGCGTTACCTACCTTTAATCAACGGAGAAGACGAACATAAAGAAGATATTTCCCCTTCCTATGCGTCTCCTCCACGGTGAAATCCACTTTCCCTTCCCATCTTTTCCGTTTAAGAAAATAGTGGGAAAGGAAAGGGCCTAATAGTTTTACTTGTGCTGAAATGATAATAATAACAGTTACGTCAATAACTTGGTCGCTGACAAAACTTTGTCTTTACAAGAGTAAAGAGAGAGTTGTCAAGAGACAAAGCGTTCGTTTTGTAGTATTCTGAAGCCAGGAGGAACTAAATAAATTTATGGTAGCATTTACAAAAGAACACGTTTAAATATAGAGGAAAAGAAATAAGAAACAATATTGTAGGCAGTACACCGTATGAATAATAAATCAGTTTGGACAAGAAGACAGCGCACTGCGCTTGTCGTTCGCAAACAAAGTAACAGGGGAAATGTGAGTTGTATTGAAAGAGGCTCAATATTTGCTTGAAAACATTTTTCCAACCAAATTGTAATACGACTGATTACGATAAGTAAGACATCAATGAATAGTTTTAAAACAAATGAACTCGACTGTACTCAAGGAAGACTACGGGTAAAATGACATCTCACACTACAAAATCGGTCAAATCTAAATGATTGTACAGTCAGCTGCAAGACGACAAACTTTTATCGTCTTCGGCTTCGAAAATACACGTATCTATCCGTTTGCTTCCGACAATGATTGCATGCTGTTGACGAATTCTTGCATATTTATTATTGAAACCGATTGCGTTTACACGATTTTAAAGATTAAAGCACCTGACTGTACAATAAAAAAAAAAGCGTATACTTAAACACTCGCGATATTATAGTGTCGGTAAACAAATATTGCGAAACGGAACCATACATTACTAATAATTACCAAACAATAAGGATTTTATGTGTAAAACTTTGCAAACAGTAAGATTGTAGGAATACCTCGTATTTTCGCCGACAAATACATTGGTCATATTAATTCCCTGAATTCTATAAGATATAACAATAAACAGTAAGTTTGCGCCAATAAAATAAAACGAGGAAACATAATTGTTAATAACAACAAAGAATTGGCTGTTTCTTAGAACAATAACAATTATAGAGGATAACGATTGTAGCCCCCGGGATAAACCGCGCGCTTTTTTATTACTTTTATTTGTTTTAAATATTTGGGTAAATCCAATAACAGTGGGTGTTTTTCGGACGTATTAACGCCAGTAAATTTTATCTCAAGACCTTCGACCTCTCTAATTCCAATATCTTGTTACCTTCTAATAATAGAATGTAGATTAAAATGAATTGGTATACTATCATTAAACTCTTTTTGCATGTTTTCTGTTTTTTTTTTCTTCAATTAGTTTTATAGATTTAGAATATTACCTTCTGGCAAACGGGCAGTATATTTTAATTCATAACTAAAGCCTATTTGTGCACTACACACGCAGAATACTACACTAAGGCATCCCCTTAACGCTGAACTACGATCTCTTGCTGTAGTTAATATTTGTTATGAAAAAATCGTGATTTTCTGATATAAAATAGCACATCACTAGTGTTATTCCGTCCGGTTTCAGATTCCACGCTTCATAGTGTCGATTCCGCATCGCGCTGGTCAGCACGCTCTGTAATTACTATGTGTGTAATCAGCAAATTGTAGGGTTACCATGTGTTTAAGTAAAGCCGGATAGTCTCTCTAATTATAAGGGATATGAACGCACGTTTTTGTTTTTTTATCTATTTAAACTGAATAATGAGATGGTACTATTTTATCAAAGAACTATTTTAACAATGCAATTTATGTTTTCAGGTACGTACCAGTTGGTGACGAATTAGAGTTCAGGGTAACGTTATATCTTGTCTTGGTTTAATTAAAGATTAAATACATGTGACTAAGACTGAAAACGGTATCAGAACCGTGGTTACCATATTCATCGGAAGATCATGCCATTAAGGCCGTTTGAAGTGAATCGACGCCGGGCAGTTTCGCCAGTGAGGCGCGCAGTGAATGTTGAACTTTATCAATTATCTTGCACCAGGCGGTTACCAACGGAATACTTCAAACTGCTACTGCTGGTCTACGAGAAATGCTTCCTTACCAACTTGTTACAATGAACAACATGTGAAATATTTCAAATTTACTAAGTTAATCGATCTATCTAGGAAATACGTATAGGATTTTAGATCTCCGCATTTTAGATTTGCCTTATAACCTCTTCTGTGTTATGTTTTACTAGGTTTAAATTTTGGTATTATACGACATTATTATTTAGCAATGAATAGACTAGCGCTTAACCTATTTTTGTCCTTGTTCATAGGATCTCATATTTCTTCATTATAAAATGCAATGTGAATTGAATTTTTAATTTGGTATAGTGAAACTAAATCGATAATAATGATCCCCCGTTCACCTCTCAATGTCAAACCAGTTTGTCGTAAAGATGTTACCGGTAAACAGTGGGCCGGTCCGACTGGTCACAACGGCGCGCCGTCATGCGCCGTCCACTTTCACTTGATGTTACGTAACTTTAGGATCTGCGAGCATGATTCACGAATACAGAGAAACTATGTAAGGCAACTGAATTTAAAACTATCTTTGTTAAAGAACACGTCGGCTTTGATTTAATGTTTGTTAGAAAGAAATTCCTGACATCAATGTTATGTCGTTTTTTGTCGCCCTTTTTCCCAATAAATGACTTTGACGGATCGTCGATACATATTGAAAGAGGTCTATAATTTGGCAACTTTTCTAGATAACTAACAGGCCTAATAAATACTTAGCTAATAACTTCATTACACATTAATGATATGTTCCATACATCGGGCAAAACTTCAACTACTCCATCATTAGAGTCGTGAAATTAATCCCAACGTGGGTATGTCGATAAATCGTGTCGAGTTCATTTGAAGCTCTACGCGTGTCGGCGAGACTAGTGAATGGTCACTCGGATCACCTGCCGCGTCTCGTAGCCGACTCGTTTGTCAACGTCTAGTTCCGACACTCGGAAAATGCTAAGGCGTTTATTTGTTCCTGACTAGGATGACTACACTTTTTGATACGTCGAGATATTTTTTGCGAATACATTAATGTATGCGATCAGATAATGCTATTATACGCGTTGGATGGAATATGGATGGAGGTGCCACGTTCAAAGTCAATATATATAGTGCACGACTACAAAATTTACATTGCATTGCAAAATTACAATATTTAATAGCAAACTGTTTAGAATCTTTTTAATGCTTGTGTCAATATTTCAATATTTAGTCAAATGCTAAATCTTATTGAAGGTTAAGAAATTGTGGAATAGAAGTAGTGTATATAAAAAATCATGGTAACCCTAAACATTGGTCTGTCCTCAATTTTTAACCTTCAAAAAAAGGGACATTTCAATCTAATTCCCTTACGGCCCGTGTAATTGGACGATTCTGAAAAACTACGAAATTCAATCAACTTTGTCAACGAATTCTTTGTCTATTCAGCTTACGTAAATAGTCCTGATCTAGTTTTTGCAGATTATAAATAATTCGACAACTATAAAAGCTTGCAATTATAGAAATACATTTATTAATCCTACATTGGAGACAAATATCTTAATTCAATAACCATCATATTTAATCGTATGTTCAGTTACTTAAATGCACTTTCAGATCAGTTATTTAATGAAGATTAAATTGGCTGCCATTTATCATGAATATATTCTCACTAGCATATTGCTGATATTCTTCGGTACGAATTATTTGCCAACGACACATCGTAATGCTTCGGTGGCGTTGTTCAATTCTGAAATAAATGCATGTGTGGGAAATCGACTTTGTCTCTAGGGCCAGATACTGTCATAACTGGTATTACTATCTGTGGAACTGCAGACTCTGAATATCGTATTTATTTCACGAAAGTGCAACGATCTAACTAAGCAAGTCTGTTATGATTACAACTTGATTATCAACTTCATTACTACACCATCTCGATAGCTGGGAATACTCAACTGTGCGGTTTACGCGTAAGCCTCTGTCTTGCACTGCCGCGGTATGAGATGGTCTGTCCTCGGGGGTATTTCCAAACCTCTACGACTTAAGCTCCTTCTAGAAGCGAGCGTACCACCTTCTCAAGGCAATGCATCTGCCGTTCCTCTGGAATTGCAGATGTCCATGGGCATTGATGATCTCGGTGTTCCTGCTGCTTGTTTGCCTCTTTCTCTTATAAAAAAATCTGAACATAGTAGAAAATTTCTATGAGTTTTACTGCCATATTTGGCAAAGAACTAAGGTTTAAGATAGGTAGACATGTTTATAGATAGAAGGACCAAAATTCTATAGGTAGTACTTGATCTACAAAATTGAAAATAAGTTGAAATTAAAAATGCTAGTTATCATAAGTAAATTTTTGTGAATACTAAAATTAAAATAAGACCGGAAAATGTTATAGCTATGGTGGTTAGTAGCCGCAACGACATGAAATCATATCAGTGCCAAAGCATCTCACATTGTCATATCTATTCGGCCAGAAGTTTGACAATAAAATGAACGAAATTTTCAACAGAAGCAACTGTAATATTTGAGCTGACTCATATGCACCAAAGATCTTTGCAAATATTTTATTAAGCTTATAACTTTGTTGCAACTTTACTGTTATTGTTCGTTACATTTAAGTGGTTTTTTTTTCAGTCGATATTATTTCTATACTTAATTTTTTTAAGTTTAAATATGAACTGTTGAGCGGTTTGAATTCAGTCAAATTTCAAATTATATATTGTTTAATTATAGTGAGATTGTGTCATGACCGCGGCTGTTTATGCCTCTTGTAATATGGACGTAATGAAACGCCGGTACTTAGCTTGATCTTGTTTAATTACTCATGAGTTACATTTTGGTTATATTAAACGGTCACTTGATTGGCGCGAGATATGATGCGTGGCCGCGCAGAGTGACAGACGAAGAGCAAGATAGTGCATCATTGTCCAATAGGGATGTCCGTGTGACGCTGTTGCTAGTGATGTCCGTTATCGATCATTAGTGATGACATAGGCGCCGACAGCGGCAAATTGAAGTTCGTGGTCTCTTCCTACCGCTCGATACGGGCGAGAGTTATGGTGTTTGCGTATTTTTTTTACCTTAGATCAATTTAGCTTAAAAACTTGGAACACCCGTTCCTTTTCTCTGAACACTTCTAACAGGTATAAATTCATGTTAAGAGTTTGCCATAAAATTTTAAAATTATAAACTTCAGAGTTATACCTCACGATATCTTCATACATCACTCGAGTTGCGGGTTTTAAAGTTACATGAAGCAAGGCGCGATACCTCGGCAACAATTACCTATTCATTGGAGCACATTAACCAGTCCCGCTGGTGCGGTAAGCCGTCACGTGTGCCACACTAAACTTTGAGCTCGTGTGTACGGTGACCATGTTAAATGTGAACAAAAATATTTTTCATAATAAATTGTAATGTCAAGATTTAGAACCGTTTTGTACTAACTTAAATGGACATTTTCCAGACTAATCAAGCAATTTTACACAAATTATTTTTTGTTTAAATTTTGTGAACCGCTTATATAGGTATTATTTCGGGCTTTAATAAAATAAATGTTGATTTCTGCAATGTTGGTAGTTGCCTCCTTTTGGAGAAAAGCTGGCAAATCTACAGTATATTCATTTTACAAACCTTTTTAGGTGTATAATGTAGTGTTGTACAATAAACATGATCAGAATTATGGTTTATATCTTTGTCTCTACACGCGTACCAATAAAATATTTTTGTCCTGCGGTTACTGTTTAAAATCGTGGTGACCCTATTTGTATTGTCAATAGCAAAGTCGAAACGTTTGGTGCTTAGCAAGTTACGTGCGATAGTTTCCGGAGTCGTTAGGGTCCACGACTTGCGACTTACGACCCCGTTGTTTATATATCGCGATCGGCGTTGCAGCGTGTAATTCGGAGTACGCTTATCTAGAGCAGTTTGTCGGTAAATACGTAGCTACTGTTTACAGTTGAGAACATTCAGGAATTTAGTGACATTTTAATAGGTTGGTCTTGTCTTTTAGAATGAAGATATTTGAGACTGTTAATAGAGGTTAAATGAATACTTGAATTACTGCATTTACAAATAAATGTATAGAAAATTCCCAATTATTTCTGTAAGTATTTAATAAAATTTACTAGGTGACCTGGCTTTTATCGACGATGGATAATTTGTAAGTTTTGTTGTTCTTTGATGGCGGTCGCATAACATCTATTGACCCTCAACTTGGTTGCTTTATCCATTATTGATAATATCTTGTTTACTTAATTTTATCGAATTAAAAAATATTAACCCTTACAGTTACGTGTTTGCTGATTTAATATATGTAGGTGATCCGTAAAATTGCATTATTTTCATAGTGTGTGGACGATGTGCAATGGAGTTCGGAAGGCGCGCATCAATGGCACGTAATGGCATTATGCCGGTGCACTCTACCGTGCAGTCAGATAGCAATTATACTGCGGTCGCCTATTGTGGGCGCCCGCCGTCCCTGCCTCGGCGTCGCATGGATTTATGAAAATGCCGTTTCATTCCTCGTCGCCGGATCTTCGCCCTTCCCTACTTATTTGAATTAAGGGTTCACTGGGTTTTTATCGTTTTCCAACGAAGCGATTAAGTGTTTTTGAATCGGTTATAATTTACCTGTGAATGGGGTTTTTCTGAATTGTGTTTGTAGAGTGCCTACTTGTGTAAATTTTTACTCAGTTTTATTTTGATTTAGGATAGCAATAATAAATCGAACTTTTTAAAATATTGAGATATTAGTCTTGAAAATAACTCTAATTTTATAAGGGAACGGTCTTCTTTATAAAATAGTGGAGATTGAATTTTGATCGTGAATTTCGTTCTTTGATTAATAGCATGTAATGAAGTCGTTCCACACGTGCATTATCAAAGGGCAATTTGGGAACAAATGTTCGGAGAGGCGCCGGCGACAATTTGATGGCGAAAGGCGTCGAGTGGCGCCAATTACGAGCTCCAGATGGAACAAAGTCGACGGCGAGCCATTTAGCTGTGGAATTGACTACTCGATATTATGCTACAAACCAGAATGTGTTTTAATAAATTATAGGTATTCAATCACATTATAAGTGTAATTTTTAATGTTAAAGAAGAATGTATGGATTGGTGTAAAAGAGAATATGCTTAAGAGAGTGAATTCATATATACTGATAAAGATGTGTGGCAGAGCAGTACATACTGTGGCGACCCTCTGTAGAGACAAAGTTTTTGATAATATAATTTTATAAAACTTAAGTGTTTCATTTCTACGTTTACTAATATATTTACTAATTTTTAACGACAAGAAATGATGTAAAATTTAACTAAATTCTCTCACAACTTATTCATTTAAAATAATGCATTATAAAATATAATTTCGTGTGAATATGTTGAATTGATAAGGAGCGTGCTTACCGTGGGCTTTCATTACCGAAGTATCTACAAAGATATATTGTCATCCTTCTCGGTGTCTTTTGAAAAAACAGAGATAACAATATTTTTGTACGGGATGTTCATCAGTGGTAACCCACGGTAAGGATTTTAGTACCTGAAAGTTAGTGAAACTTAATGAAAGTGAAAGAAGTGAAAGCTATCTTGTATACAGAATTTAAAACTTGATTTGGATCAACTTTCACTTATAGAATGTGAGATGCACTCACTTTGCAATTATGTATGGTTACGATTAACTATATTTTATAGAAAGTATGTAGAGAGCCTTGATTAAGGGGTAGCAGTCAACGTAATTTCTTCTAATACTCTTAATAATTCGTAATAACCACACGAGTTCCAGATATATCCAAATTTCTATGTCCAGATAAGAAAAGGGAATGGAAAGGAAATTTCGAATTTGGAAGATACTAACATAGACTTAGACACGTAGACCTTCCACAATAACGCACACTATGATCCAAAGTCTCCCAAAAATCCCATGATCTTCTACTTTCTGCTACACTTAACTTGAAAAGATAAAACATAGAATCTATGTCAAGACAGAGAGGTTTATTTTCTATGTAATATTAAATCGGATGCTAGCTGAGTGTCCGTCACTTGTAACTTAATAGCCTCAAGGCGAAGTAATTGCAGACTGTGGGGGGCCTAATCGATGGGAAAATCACTCAGTCCGAGTCACGAGTGTTCGCTTACCTTGCGTGCGTTCGCTTTATTGAATTGCTAATGTCCCTGCACACCGCTCATTTGTTTTAGCTAGCTTTTGAATCTGAATTCACTCGTTCTTCTGTATTCAATTTCTTTTTAGGCGTGAGTTTTTGCTTAGTTCATCATCACCAGCTCACTTCCCCACCGAGGGGCTCGGAGCCTACCCTAATGTAAGGAGTGACTAGGCCATAGTCAAACACGCTGACCCAGTGCTGGTTGGTTGACTTCACACATATCTGAATTTCTTCGTCGATATGTGCAGGTTGCATCACGATGTTTTCCTTAACCGTAAGAACGTCGGGTAAATTATGTACATATGAAAAGAAAAATCGAAAAATCACATTGGTACATGGCGGTGTCATTCGAACCCAAGACCTGTAGACTACAAGTCAAGTGCTTAAACCACTGAGCCACCAACGCTCTCTCTTTGTTTACTACAGTGGTATCATTGATTTTTTTATTTTAGTTCGCTTGGTGTTGCGACTTATAAATACCATGGAAATTTATCTGATTTGACGATGTCGCATTAGAATTTTTACTGTGTTTTGTTACTAGTAGAAGTAGCAAGAAGTATTAACTGCACGTAGCGGTTATCCTTGACTGGACGTAAATTATGTTGAATATTGATTTGTAACCATTACCATAAGCCGTCTTTGTAAATAACAAGGCATCAAAAACTCAATAATAATTATAATTGTTGTAAAAACCTTATTCACTAAATCGAATATCGCGTGTACCACAATCCTGGTAATTCTACAAATTGCCTTCTACTGATTGTGTTAGTTGATTGATGTAAATATTGTTTAACGATCTACCTCATTTATGTGTATGTTTATTCATTTGTGACGTTTCTTTAGCGATGTTTAATTATCTATCGTATTATGCAAGTTTACTCATCATCTTACCACCTTATCCTACTCCCGTAAGGTCGGAGCAACAGGTTTTTGTCCTCCACATAGCTATCATCCGTCATCTCAATCATTCCCTTCCTGATCATGTCACCTTTCACGCAATCCATCCATCTCTCTAGGTCTACCTCTACCGGTGTACTTCATGGTCAACGTTCTTCTTGTTACATGTAATTCATCCTTATAATATGCCCATACCATGCTAACCTGTTACGCAAGTATGTTATTTTATAGTTGCGTCGACAATCAGTCACGTGTTATCGCCACCTGCGATTCATGTGGCAATATTATTGCTAATCGGAACGCCGAGGTTGACCTGTACCATCTATTAACACCATGGCAACAATAATCTTTGACCCCAAAAGGCAATCTGTAAAACAAAAGACCGTTTAGCATGTTCAAGGTGAAAATTAAACGAGTTTTATTATGAACTTGTCTAAAGTAAAAAACTATGCCCGTTTACGTTTTGTAACCAAGATTTAATTTAGCTTAATTTTTTTTGTCTAGACTGTCGGTATACGTAGGCAATATTTAGACTGAAAATGAGGTGAGAACAGTAGGGGTGCGGGCTGGTGCGGTGCAGGTCTTGGTTGCGGTCTGGCCGGCCGCCCGGGGATTGTATCGGATGTTGTACAGAGACGCGCTCGATGGATCTTCTTGTTTACTGAATGTGGCAACCCTAGCTCTACATACTTATATAGTGTGGCGTAATACATTTTGAATATTTTACTACGAGATTTGAGTTAAAAAAGTAATATTAATTATTTTATTATGTCTCGACAGACATAGATAAATGGCTCGAACAACTAGGCGTAAGTTCTCCCAAGTTCAGAGATATGAGATTTGTAAACCTTATTAAATTTACTAGACGAAAGTGTTTGAATGACAAAAGCAGTCAGTAAAACGTAATTTGGAATAAGCAATAATTTATAATACTTGTAATAAAAGCGAGATCAATTACATTAGGGATTTGAAGGGATGCGAATGGGATTAAATAGTATAATTTAAAAGCCGGCCCACTTCTGCTTCAATTAAGCAGAGCTCGAAGCCTTACCCTTGAGGCTTTCTCAGCCTCGAGAAGGGAACAACAAAGCCGAATTGTCGTATATTTTAATTATAATAACGTTAAGACGACTCGCGTCGGAAAGTGTACAACTAATATTAAATTTTAGTTAGCTAAAGTTCTTGGCGTATTTATTTTGGTTCCACTAAACTTTGCTAATGATGTTAAACAGATTTACTAAATTATGATAAAACACCCTTAAATGTCAAGAGAAATTCAGTTAAACGATTGATAGATGGAAGAGTACATACTAAGCCGATCTTCCGTAGGGACAAGAGTAGATGATAATGTTCTCTAATGTTGTCTTAAGTGACTCTAATGTTACAAAATATGTCATGAGTAATAAAAAAATTATTTACTTTTATAACATATTAGCTGTTGCTCTCGACTTCGCCCGCGTGAAATTAAAAAATATAGCCTATGTTACTCACAGATAAATTACCTTTCTAATGGTGAAGGCAATTTTGAAATCGGCCCGTGAATCGAATACATACAAAAAATACAAATCTTTCCTCTTTATAATATTAGTATAGACTGCGATTACCGAGCCTTTTTTGTATCATATTAATAGTAACAGCAATGTTCTAAAATCAGCCAGTATTAGGTAGGTTAGTATTTTTTCCAAAGAAAATGTTATGAAATGTCAACATTGTGAATATTAAGGTCAACTTAGCTATTCAAGCAAAATAGTCACAGTGATGGTCAATTTAGGGTACAATAAACCTCATCTGATATTCACGTAATAGCATCAATTTCACCTTAATAGCATTTTTTAACGACCACGTAATTAACGTCGGTAATAAGAACGTTTACATTTTTATAACATTCAAATTGCTTTTTACTGAAATAATATTTACGAGCGCAAAAAATTAAAAACTAGAAAATTATATTACAAATACGTTTTATGCCAATGAAAATTAATTTAGCATGTTTTAGTGCTTCGTAAAAGACGTTTAATTCAATTTTTTTATGTTTAAAAATAGGTTTAAATGTTATTCGCTTGTTCCGTAAAGCGTAATATTTGTTTTAAATGTTTTGTAGTGAAAATGTACCTTTATAGGCGACGTACACACGGCGTGGTCCGTTGGCCGATACAATATTTATGCTCCGTTTATTTTTCGATTAAACCCGTCAACTTTGTCGTCATAGCGAGCTACGGATTTACCGTATGTTTCTGACATTTTTGCCGTTGGTCCACTGGCACAACACCCGGACAAAAACAACAATAAATAACAAAACGGGGTAAGACTGATATATTTTGTTAAAAGGCAAGATATCTTGTAATAATTTTTGTATCACAAATAACAATTAATAGCTTTAATAAATATTCAGTAACTATATGGAGTTTAATTTAAAAGTAAGATATTTACTGTTCAAATATTTGTTTCTTGAAAATTAATAACTCTATCGAGATATAATAAAACCGCATTAAACTACATTAACGCCCCAATAGAGTAACTATTACAGATTATGTAATTACGAATCGATTGAGAGTAACAGTTATAAATCGTTCATAAACCATACTCTACAGTTGTACATAGAAATGCGAAACATTATCATCTCTCCTACCTTACCCTATTCCCGTAGAGTCGTCGCACTAAGTTTTCTTCCTCCAAATAACTCTATCATCCGTCATCTCACTCATCACTCCCTTTTTGATCATGTCACCTATCACGCAATCCATACATCTCTTTCTAAGTCTCATACTCACAACTAAGATTGATCCCTCCATGCGAAACATTATTTTTCTTTCATTTAGTGAAAACACAATTAGATGTAGTCAATGTGAAATCTTTCTTACTTCGGGTACGTTCCAACTAGTGATAGAAGGCGTCGTACAATATCGGTTTTATTATCGAGAAATCGAGGAACGCGGTAACGGACAAGTTCAATTTCGTCGCCAATTCCAGGCGAGGGGTTCGCTTGGAAAGCCACTGGGCCAATAAGTGGCCCATCAAAGTCGTGTTAGCGCTACAATAAAATAGAAAGTGGGAAGTCTATTGAAAAAGTCTCGGTTCACGACCGCCCAGACGATTGCTATACGTGTTAGACTCATAGCTCGCCGCTAGAAGCGGATTTTGTAGAACCTAGCTTTTATTGAACATCATCCCGTTTGGATTTCGTGTTAAACGATTTTACAATCCTTTAGCACCTGTGTTTTACACTGATCTGTGTTTATGTAAGTCTAAACTCTTGTACGTGAAGGTTTCGTGTCGTTTAAATATTTTGATGTGGATATGCTCAAATATTTTTAACAGAAGGAAAGTGTCTGCAAGTGTTCAATTCAAATAGTGGAAATATTTTTAGTTTCAAGTCAATATTTTAAACCATTCAACCCATAAAGCAGCAACACTGATGGATTGTTCGTTTTCTAAAGGGTATGAGGTTAATGACTTTGAAAAGAATTGTGAAGTAGTACACTCCTGTTTTTGGCTTTGTTGGATATTTTAACAAATACAAAGAAATCCTTTTGCCATATTCTCTATGCTTTTATTTACTTTATTTTGTTTCCTGAAGCTAGCAGCTCTTATGACTATTACGACTATAATTGACATGACTTTGTCAGTTTGGTGGTTTGGTTTACTTATTTCGTTTCTAATAAAAAAGTGGGTAATATGATGTATGTATCCCATGTTATTAACTGGTTCTCGATGATTTAATGCTCTCCTTATATCTGGTGCGGAAACATTTTGCAATGTTGTTTCCCGTATTTCCAACCTTTTACGTTCCTTTAAAATTTGATTGTTGTATTGAGATTTACCGTCTGTATTCGCCGAGCTTACCCGCGCGGCTTTTGTTGTATTGTCGCAGTACTTAACTGTAGTGACGTGTACTGTCTAAGAAATTTTTGTGTCGCGAGTGTCCATTGTACCGGTTCAGCTCGCCTTTGTGTTTTCGACAATTTTAAAATCCCACTGATAAAAGAATTTCATTTCCTTTTGTTAGTCCGCTGTCTAATGTTTAATATTTGTTGCTGTTTACGAGATGTGCTTAACATCTGACCTATTTACGATTTATTTTGTATTGTTGGGTTTGTTTCCTTGAAGAAAACGGATATTCTAATATAGCAACAATATAACATTTTACCATCGGACGTACAGGCATACGGCCGGATTCCATCCTTTCGTAGTTGATGTACCGCGAGTTCGAACGAAAAAGTTTCAATCATCGTTCCTTGTGCGTACTGCAAAGGATTGGAACATGTTGCCGGCATCAGTTTTCCCGTCCAAATATGACGTGGGGGCCTTCAAAAGGAGAGTCAACAGCTACCTCTTAAGCTAGCACGTACCATCTTTCGACTGCATCGTCACTTCCTTCAAGTGGGATCGTGGTCAAGCGCTAGCTTAACGAATAATAATAAAAAAAAAGCTTCTAAACGAATGTCTATAAACTGTCGTTATAAAACGTCATAAGTTTTCTTAGATAATACTGAACAACATTTTATAGGTAACGTTATATTTACCAACATTTATGCAGTCTAAACAGTATCGATTGTTATTGTATTTTATGATAAACTTCCTGCATAAGGGACCTTTTTCGCAAAATATATGTTCAATGCTTTATATGGCAGATCGAGTGCGGCTTTGCCCAAGGGATGTAATTCAATTTATACAAGCTTGTCAGCCGACGGAGCTCCATTGCCCGCAGCCCTTAAATGCATTAAATGTGCTCCACGTGCTCCGAGCGCCATTCCCAAATACAAAATGTTCCAGCCGGCGTTTTTGTAAGGGAAATTGGTGAATGTAGAGCGGAATACACTTGTTGATTGCTATTGTTTCTTTTTTAATTCCTGTTCTTTTTATAATACCAAATATTTCTACATCGTTATTATGTTTCGGTTCTTTGGATATATCAGAAATGTGTTTGTCAATTCTTTTGAATATTATACAATTTTGTAGAATACCAGCCAAAACGAAATTCTCTTGACATCATCCAATCAGATCCATCATCACTTTGTCTGATGCACGCAGATTTATCTCGCTGAAAACACTGATCTAAACAGAAACACATCGGAGCGAAGTTAAGCGTCGATTAGCTCTCAAACACGCTCGCCATTAACCAAATGAAGTACAGGCCCGCGGCACTCTGTTTCATTAGTACTGATTGTGACCGTTCTATATAATTGCGGTCACTCGAGCGATAGCTTTGTTTGTTTTACGTTACGGGGTTATCGAGTTTCGACTTCTATTTTACTTATAGTGGATGTGTTAAGTGGTACTTGCTAATGCATTTTGGATGTAGATCCTGCTGTTAATGTTGATTTTTATTGAAAGTCTGTGTTTGCGAAAGTAAATGACGGGAACTAAACTCATATCAATGAGTGTACAATTTTTATTTAATTCTTTGAATGAGAGGTTTAGGCTAAGCCATCTGCGCTCGGCCACCTCAAGCCCGGTGAATCTGTAAATGCCTCTTCAAGGCAAACAGCGGCAATTCAGTCACAAAAAAAATCTTTGAGTGTACTGCGTTCTAAGACTTTATCCTTTGGGGTCCGGATCCGGGACGGGTACTTTAAGAGGCGAGCCTACCATTTCCTCAAAGGCCGGCAACGCATCTGAGGTTCCTCTGGTGTTGCTGATGTCCATCACGTGATCCTTAATCACCTTGGCTTGTGTTATAGAAAAAAAAAACATAATTGGAGTTGCTATATTCTTTTCTTTAGTTGCAAATACGAGTATATCTTTTTCTTACTTTCGGTACGTCTTTATAAGTAAGATGTTTCTATTTTCTGCACAGTTGGTTTAATTTCCTTTATGTAATTCATATTCATCATCTTGGAATTTTTCATCTGACTTCAATTGTTAATGTCAAATTTATGCACTAGCACAATATGATAATGTGCAATTATTGTTTGCACCTCGTTAACCATCCAGTTAAATCGCCTTTCATGTTTTTAATGGAATGAAATGTGTAAGAAAAGAGTTGGAATCGTAGAATCATTATGTTTTTGAAAAACGGTTTTAGTTTCTTTAAATTATCTATCTATAGTAAATGTTGAAATCTCAGTAGTCTTACTGGACACATGTTTTACTGCCTCTCTTGAGTCATTTAATGGATACTTAATAATCCTTTAATGTAGATTTCTTCTGTAAATTACTTTCACTAAATTAATTGACTTCTTCATATGATAACTCATTGTATGGTAGCTAATATCAAATTGATGTATCCTTGCTTCTATGAAATTAATCCACGCTACAAAGTCAATTCGTTTTCGCGACGCAGCCTCATATTAGATACCTCGAGATAATGTGACCCTTTGAACCTCTCAGGGTAATACATTCGGTTCATTGGGACGTGAATACTTGGGACCCTATCACAATAACTTCAGGTAGCCGACACCTCGTTAAAGGCCCTGGTGTCATTGTTGAGATGGGTCCGTAGGTAAGGTTACAGACGCCCAGCCGACGGTACGTAAATGAGCGTTGTAATTGGAAGCACCCTTTGGCCGCATTAAATTCCTTAAAACCGTCGCTCTTTTGAAAGGTACAACCTTCTATCGTTTTACACGAAAATTTATAGAATTTGGGTTAATTTTGTTTTGTACGTAGGGAATTCAAGTTGGAGTTTTTATACTGGGATTAAGTAATTTTTTAACTCCTTTTTACCTGTTTCATCTACATTCATCTATACTATAATAATATTAGTATTTTTGTACGTATTGAAATAACTCAAAAGCTACGATAGCAGTGAGTAACATAGACTATATTTTTTTTTGTTTCACGGGCACGAAGTCGCGAGCAACAGCTGGTGTAATAATATTTAAGATTATATATTCACTAAACAATAAATATTAGTATAAGAATTTATTAAATGTTATAAAAGAAGTGAATTCTGAATTCTGACAATGTATTCCCGCAGCATTCGCTCTCGGTAAATCCGTTCCCATTTATTGTAAGCTTTGATCGTTTTAAATGCAATTCAAGATGAAAAATCTACTGTATTTGTTGGAAGCTGTCGCAGTCGTGTGGCCAAGTTGCGGCGCCTGACGCAAACCGATCGCCTCGCTGTGAACTAAATGTATAACGTGAACCGGATTTTGCGCGTTACGGTTATTAGGTTTGTCTTAGATAGTGTCGGTTTTGGCTCTACTGGTAGAGAATTCTTCGCTGCCCTCTGTTTTTACAATGATTGTTATGTGGGAATACTCCGCAGACCTGAGGCGCCCCTTTTCTGTCAGGCGGTATGGGCGGTCGCCCTACCTTGTTGATGATGATGTCCTCCGTGACGTATCCGTCAATGGCGAACCTTGCTATTTCCGAGAGTGTGATCGAAGATGGCTGGCAAACCCAAACTTAGTTTTAAACGCGCTACCTTAAATCCAGTAGTATTGGTCTTAGGTAGGGAATTTGATTTTTTTTTAAATCAATCAAAATCAATCCTATCTGACGTAAGAACGTTCTGAGATGGTGTCAATTATTTTTATTAAGCTTTTATATGTATTAAAATTGATATAAACTCATGTTTAATTGAAATACATCGTACATTACAGCTGTCCGTTTTACGTTTTCATTAAAGTGTAAACATCAATGCGGCTGTTGGTTGCGAAATGAAAAAACATTAATTTACAACACAACAATTGTAAATATGAGTTTTGCGAATAACGGCTTTCGAGTGCAGTTTCATTTTTACAAGCACTTGTGCAATGCCTGTTTGAATGACGTCAGACGTGAATGATGTCCATTCTGTTGTGTTTTTTATCCATTTAGTTTAATATCCGTACAGATCCAATAGACTTTGTTTACGTTCGAATAACCCAGAGTGTATCAAAACAGTATGTGGAGATTTTAGACTTCAAGAAAAACTGGGTCGGTGTTTTTTGATACCGTTTAGTCCTTAGTACTTTTCTATTTCTTTACTATTATGTAGCATGGAAATATGGATTATTTATTTATAACTAGCTGTTGCTCACGACTTCGTTTGCGTGTAATTAAAAAATATAGCCTATGTTACTCACAGTTAAATTACCATTCTAATGGTGAAAGAATTTTAAAAATCGACCCAGTAGTTTTTACGTAAATGAAATACATACAAAAATGCAAATCTTTCCTCATAATATTAATATAGACCACATATAACTTTTCTATACTAATATAAAGAGGACAGGTTTGTACTTTTGTATGTATTGAAATAACTCTAAAACTTCTTGGCCGATTACAAAAATTCTTTCACTATTAAAAAGCTACGTTATCGGTGAGTTACATAGGCTTTTTTTATAATTTCACACGGGCGAAGTCGCGAGCAACAACTAGTGTAATATATTATTTATGTCTGTCCAATCGCAATAACGTAAGATCGTGTGTGTACGTACAATATTACAAGTGGAATATATCCTTCGAAGTGACAGCGTTTCCTGTTTCCATCCCTGTTGGAGATGTCTTCGTATTTATACAGGAAATTGTGTACATGTGTAGTTTTTACTTGTCTCTTTATATTTAGGATTGAAAGGTTTTATACGGCGGAAAGTACCCTTTATTTTTCATTCTATCTATACTAATATTATATAGAGAAAATATTTGTATTTCTGGCTTTTTGTATGTATTGAAATAACTCAAAAACTACAGGGCCGATTCCAAAAATTCTTTCACCATTAAAAAGCTACGTTATCGCTGAGTAATAGGCTATGATATTTTTAATTTCACGTGGACGAAGTCGCGAGCAACAGTTAATCTTTTAATACAACGAATGACCTAAAATGGCTTAGTTAAAATTACTTTTGACATTAGCTAGTAGCACCTTTTAGAGGAATTATTAATATTTGCGTACTCAAAACGTATTTAATAATCTTAACCTAATTTTCAGACATACTTCCACTCTACCGATCGTTTAGGATAACAGGCAACTTTCGATATTGTGAAACCGTATCGCGTTGATTCCTGCTTGAGTTTCGCAACGCTAGGCTATGCTACCGGGTGACAGACAGAAAAGTGGGTATCGATTTACCAGAAATCGATTCAACGGTATAAAACTAGTCGATTATATAACTCGAGTTGTTAATTGATACTCGTGGTATACTTAGTATGTATTATTGCGAAATTTTGCCTCATTAACAGGGGACTAAGTCCTTTCATAGTAACATAGATATGGCGGGGTTGATAAGAAATCGATGTATCTAACACACTGCGCTCTTAGGTTATTGACGCTTCGAGTTAATCTCATCATCAACTTGCCCTTATCCCTTACGGAGGGTCGGCACAGTATGTGCTACTCTTCCATTTCTATCAGCCGTCATATCTGCATCCACTCCCTTCTTAAGCATATCCTCTTTCACACAATCCATCCATACTTTCTTCGGTCTTTTCTAATCTAATCTTTTAAATTAATATAATGCCATTACGATCTTCTTGAGGTTGTTTAGTTGAAAATCAATAGCATTATATCCAACCTCGTTATCTGACATCCTGTAAATTACATTATGTTTAATTTTGTTTTGTTGCAATCGTTTGTTTCCTCTTGATGCGAGCATTTGTTTTCCCGCTTGCCTCACTTTAATTAACAGAAATGTACTAATGATAGTGTTCATTATCCGCTTCGCAATCATTACGTAATTAACATAGCGCTCTCATTATTTGTATTTAATTGTTCTTAATATTGTGTTTTTTATTGTTTGTAATGTAATAATGAGCATCTTTGCAACTTTTTTTTCGACTAATTACTTCAGGTGTAAAGCTGTTGTTCTCTTAGCGACCAATCTCTCAGTTGTTTTGTTTATCGACAGATTAAGTGGTACATTTTCCGATGGATTCTCTCGTCACGATCGAATGAATGATTGAATGGAATTCGTTTCGGCGGTGGTCGGAATACATTCGATCTTTTGAATTATGCAAAGAGCTTATTGGGCCGGCCCGCTCGTACCGTTTTTATATTTAACATTTTTTTTCATATTTTAATTTTTGATTTCCATGTTGTGTAAGCCCGTATTGATTAGTACGTGATGCATAAAAACGATTTTCACAGGAAGCGAGTTTTCGGTTAAATTGGAATATTTTTTATGGATGTATCGCTCCATATTTGTTTGTAAAGGATTTAAAAAATGGTGCGTATTTTAATTTGAACTGAGGTTAGTTATTTAGCAAACATTTTAGTTATTCTATTCCTTTGTTCGATTATCATTCTAGAATGTAAATGCTAACGAGTTGGAATAACTAAATGTTCTCTACTGCTTTTAATCTATACTTCTATACTAATATAATAAAGCGTCAACACACACTTCTTTGTTGCCTAAGATATCAGCAATTACAGCATATTTTTGAATAATTCTTTCATTAATAAAAAGCCCTACACTTATTTCACGCTTTAGGCTATATATTTTCACGCCATTAAACTTAGGGGTAAGTATTCTGGATAAAAACCCTAATGTGGGAAAGAGATCACAAGTTGCTGCCAACATCAAAGAAGCAAGATTGCCATGGTTTGTCATCATGTCATGTTATTTTGACATTTGCAATTGATAATGTAAACAATAAAATAAAGTTTTTGTAATTTCACTCGGACGAAGCCGCACGCGAACAGCTAGTCACATATACACAAGAAATGCAAGCCGCGCTTCCATTCCAAACAAACAAATCAGACAAACTAACTACAAACTAGCAATTTACTAACGCCAGTCCCACTAACTAAGTTATGATTACGTTACCGAAAATTTAACAAACAAATCCACAAACAAGCGGAAATTCATGACATCTAGTGTACAAACTCTATGGATTTATTTGGAGGGAAAGTTGGAATCTAAACGCAGCGCTGCAATGACATCACACAAATGAAAGTTTTTTTGCGAATTAACTTTTTTTAGCGTAGAAAGGCAAAAGTGTTATATGGTTCCAGCCAAAAGTTTTTTATAGGTTGAAATTTTAATTAAATGCAAATCAATATAAGAATAGCTGTTGCTCGTGACTTCGCCCGCGTAAAATTAGAAAAATCTAGCCTATGTTACTTACAGATAAATTACTTTTCTAACGGTGAAAGAATTTTTAAAATCGGCCCGGAAGTTTTTTAATTATATCATCAGTACATACAAAAATACAAATCTTTCCTCTTTATAATATTAGTATAGAATACATGTCGATAGAAATTTTATATAAAGCCGATTGACAATCAAAAAATTTGTAATCCATTACGGTGGGCGCGCAATTTAATCAATGCGCCGCGGGCAATATTTTACGTGTCAGATTGTTACAGGGATATGTTTTTTATTGAAAAAGTTTATTGTTCGTTGGTTGTCGGTGAACGTTGCGTGGTCCGCAATAAATAAATCCATCAGAGTTAGCGCGGACAATGCGCGGGAAGCTGAGCCCTTGTACTAAATCAGACGATCTGGATGCGTCCGACAATGCGCCGAATTCTGATGCTTTGATTTAAACCTTGGTGGTGGTATTGATATCACGGTGTTGGTTTAGTTCTGTTTTTTAAGGTTTCCATTACTGTGAAGGTTCAGCAGAAATGTTAATGCGTTAGTAATTCCAGTTATTTCCTACTTGATTTTTTTTTAACTTAGTGTAACTTCATCACCTCACCGTTCAGGTTCTCGTCCTACAGGTTCCGTCAACTTTTTCGTCACTACCTTCTTGATCATGTCACCTTTCACGCAATCTATCCATCTCTTTCTAGGCCTTCCTCGACCGGTATACCCAACACTCATTACTCTCAGTGTAACTTGTAGCTACCAAAAAACGTATATCTAGAAACTTCCTTTGCTTAGACCTAATTCGATTCAGTAATCTAAAAATCAAATAAACTACCTTATTAGGATGTTTAGTTTTTTATCAACTAACGCATTTGATCGCCATTTAAGAAGTGGGACAGATTGTGTTTTACATAACCTGATGCCATATTTGCCATTCTTGACAGTGTTGTCAGACGTTGCCATTCTTACTGTTTCCAGTCGTGTTGCTCAATGTGCGAGGCGTCTTGCCAACTCGCTTGTGCAACGTCACTGGATGCCAACAACGGTGAAGTATCGCGAATGGACGTGATCTAGTCGTGTCCGTGTACAGGAGAAGCATGTTAAGTTTGCTCGAAACCTTTGCAATTTAGATTATAATTTTGGTTTCCTAGTTGACTCTATAAAACCTTGACGGATCTCGATGAATTTTGGCACATATTTACCTACCTAGAATAGTCTAGAAGAACATAAACTTATAGCTTGTATTTAATACGGCGAGGTCTAACTAGCTGGTAAGAGTTAGTAAAATACAATTTGAAATCGATGTTCAGGAATTTCTACGTTATAAAAGTCTGATTCAATAAAGATTTTTTTGTTTATTAAGTTTTTTCAAGATTATTAAAATTAATATTATAAAAGTTTTATCATTCCACCACTCAACAAACTCGATTAAATAGTGAAGTGTGTTGACTTGATCACCTTGAAACAAAAGTAGGGTAAATAATCTGGTTCGATAAGTAAAAATTTACTTTACAATATGTTCTTTATTTATAAATTCGTATGGCTGGTAAGAGTGTCGGTGGCTCAGTGGTTTAAACACTTGACTTGTAATCTACAGGTATTGGGTTCGAATCCCGCCGCCATGTA
>LD688930.1:4679344-4696126 GCA_003118335.3 Papilio memnon | reverse complement strand
TGCTGTGATTGCTGACATCTTAGGCAACAAAGAAGTGTGTGTTTACGCTTTATTATATTAGTATAGATTTTAGAACGGAAAAATTCGTTGATATTATTTTTGGATTCCAGTTAATTACATTTTAATTACAAAATACAAAATTAAATCCCAAAATACAAAAGGAGAAAGTATTTCACATTTTTATACAGACATCTCACGGAAGAATCCTATTAAACTCAATTCGAGATATAAAATTGCACGGGAACATGCAACTAAAAGAAATGAAAGTTTTGCTTAGGATTTGTTAGTCTATTGTCTACAATAGAAAATGTTATATTAAATAGTTGTTAAATTTACTATCATTTATCTAAAGCATTAATAAGTGTAATACTTAATAAGAGTCTGATGGTTCTGAGGTCTTATCTATACTTATCTATCTATCTATACTAATATAATAAAGCGTAAACACACACTACTTTGTGACGTAAGATGTCAACTAATACAGCATATTTTTGAATAATCCTTTTTTTAATAAAAAGCCCTACACTTACGTCAAACTTTAGGCTATATATTTCTACGCTATTAAACTTAGGGGGTAAATAAATTGGATACAAAACCTAATGTGGGAAAGGGACCATAAGCTACAAGCTGCATCAAGAAAGTAAGATTGCAATGCTTTGTCATCATGTCATGTCATTTTGACATTTGCAATTGATAATTTGACAAATGTAAATAATAAAATAAAATTTTAATAATTTCGTGATGAAATATTCGTGAGAAAGTTTTCATAACGTCATCAACAAAATATGATTAGATTTGTCGTACCTACTCCCGGTACAACACACTAACAAAGCTCATATAAATTTTTATAGTTCACAAATACGTTCTCGCAATTCATATTTTTATTGCTGATGGTATTGCAAATCTAAACGTGCCAAAGTTGGCATGTGTAGTGCAAGTACATATTGTACATCCAAGATGTGGGACGATGTTTGTAAAGTTTTCCATTACATTAGCGCGGCGTCCCCCGGTCGCGAAACTGGAACAAATGGGCAAATGCGATATCATTGCAGTACTGGTTGTAAGGGCGCATTCATAACACGGCACAACGAAAACGTATTTGAACATTCTAGATGCAAGAATAATGTTTCTAATTTTATTTACGTTCCTTTTTATTGTATTGGCGGAAGGGTTTTTACAGATCATCCTTAGGTTTTATACGTCACCTAAGATTTGAGATTAGGGTAACATACTTGAAGTGGTAAAAAAATATGGTGGTCATTTTGTTTTTTAACCAGCGATAGTAACATGCGTCACTTTTCCATGGATGATTTTTTTTTAGCCTTTAAAAGTAATGTTTATTTTAATTTGAACGGTAAACAAAGGATTAGTATTCTTTGTGTTCGAGTCGCAGCGTTTGCATTGTGTATGTGCCCTAAGAATGTAACTTTGGATAAACGTCAACTGTTCCCGAATTTACTGCGAGTCGGCGAGGCGCTTTTATTAGCTCGTTTCGCATATATTATTCTGGTAACCGATATACGGAGCGTCCTTGTAGAGTTTAAATTATTACACGTATTAATGTAATTTGAGAATAAATCGGTATTCTCTACAAATAGTTAACACATTTATGTACACAGTAAATTTAATATTAATGTGTATGTAAGAATTAAATTATGAATGCGACAATTTTGTTTGTTAGTTTGTAGCCTAAATTGCTGAACAGATCTCGATAAAATTTGTCATAGACGTAGATGATAGTCTGGAAGAACACATATGCTACTACTTGGTATTTTTAAATCGACACGGACGGATACGCGGGCGAAATCTAGTTGTAAAATAAAACAAATTTAGATAACCTATTTCTGTTTTGGAAGGTATAGCCAATTATCAAGTTTTGTACACTTCTAAATAACTATGATTCTGGTCAGAAAAACTTAAAAGAAAATAATTCTTAGGAACATACTGTTATCTTTAGGTAAGTTTCTTTGCATCTAAAATTGTCATATTTCTGTTCCTTTATTCAAATGTTGTAGCGGAAAGAAATGTATAACTTATTATTCACAGTCACATATACATTTGTTAGGATTGAGGCAAATCCGGCTGCGCTGTGGAAGATGTACCGACTATTGAAGCATGTATACTGCGCTTGCTTCCACATTATTTATAGTGTAAGCACGTGAGCGCAGTGAAGATTGTGTAAGCAATTACATAGCGTTGGAGAAATACATTTTGACTTGAATGTTGATTTCCTGCTAATTTAATTAGCAAAAAGGATGTTTGACTTTAGTTTTGAATATAGTGGTGATAGAAGTAGCTATTTAGTAGGGTTCGACGGATATCTTACTTCTTACTAATACTATAAATGCGAAAGTTTAGATGGATGGATGTTCTGCTGAATTTATCTCGATGTAATTTCGTATAGATGTAGCGGATAGCCTGAAGGAACGTGTCGCGGGCGAAAGTAGTTTATTTATATTTAATTGGAAAGTTGTGGATACTTAATGATTAAAGAATTGCTTAAAGGATTTAGCATGTTTTAGCTGTAAATAGTCATAATATGAGCCTTAATGACATTGTTTATTGTACGTTTGTTTGTCTGTTAGTTTAAACAACAAAGTGTTCAGTGTTTTATTAGTATAATTCTGTACGTAGTTGGCGGTGCACTCAAAGTAAACACTTTAAAAGAATCGAAGTTTCCTTGTTTATCTTCAGTTTTATTGTTATACCTGTCTGAGAGTCCCGCCCGGGTGAGGCAAACATGTTGGATATTCTCGGTTCAATCTCACTTTAGAACAACAGTCGTCCTTTACGCTTAACGTCGTAAAACTTTCTTTCGCGATATCAGACGGGTGGCACTTTTGATCAGTAAAATATTGCGTTTCGGTTTATAGCTCGTGTTCGTCTGCTCTTTGAATATTGCGTTATTTTAAGTGCTAGCATTGTTAGGATTGGATTTCGAAATGCGATTTGATGTTCGGTTTTTTCGGAGTTTAACTTTTGTTGTCTACATTTTTGAAATGGTTGTATTTTGATGGCTTAACGTACTCGTTGATATTTTGTACACTGTAATAAATCACATAATTCTCACACTATTATTATTATAATTAAAATGTATGATAGTAACTTTTTAATAAAGTGAATAGTTCAAATGTAACTCGTCAACTTATTAGGCCAAGAGTTTGTTAGAGGTTTAATATTGCGTACCTCACGTCAACATACCTTGCCCAGTGGAGTGTGTAATTCAAATTCATCGGCGACTACAGACGTTTATAACCCATGCTTGAGCGTTGTCATGGTAACGGTATCACTTTGATGTCAGAACCTTTGTATACTCGTATAACAGATGTGTCCCCTTTTCACCTGCTATCGAGGCACGTTGTGTGAAATTATAGCTTTATATTGTAGTGCTATTTTTATTTTTGATGGATTTAAAAAACTAAAGAGAGACACAAGCAAGTATACACAAGACGGTACGAGACAAGATTTATATCTTGTACTAGACCTTCAGCTTGCATGCCCGTAGCTGTCACGTTAAATATCGTTCTAGTTTCATGTCATGTACTCGCGTGTCAGTAGCTTCCATTCAAGTGTGCCAGCTACTGGCATATCAATACCGCTCTAAGACTGGTAGTTAGAGAATTTTGACACAACAGCTGTTGCCCGCAATTTCATATTTGTTACGCAACATCATTAAAAGCTTTAAAATTGGTCCAGCTGTTTCTGTTATACTTTGATATAATTAACGATTGTGATAAGTTCGTATAAATATAAATAATTCAACAGTACACTCGAAAGGGTTATCTCGGAGGAGAAATTTTCAGTTGTAAGCGATATTTAAATGTTAACATAAAATACGAATGAGCAGACGTGAAGTATTGCCCGTTGTCGGTCGGTATCTAATAAAATATTAAAGCTATTTATCCTCAGAGTGGAAATATCTCACAAATGTGTTTCAAATGTTATATTATCAGACATAATGTTTTACAATTTGTTGTACGATATTGAAGCAGTTTTATTTTTTAAAAACGTAGCAACGTTTTTAGTTTATTTACAACTAGCTGTTGTGCTTATAACAACTTTATTTTATCCCTAATGTTGGCAGCTTGTAGTTTATGGCCCCCTTTCTTTTTTTTCCAATTTATTTACCCCCTAAATTTAATAGCGTGAAAATATATAGCCTAAAGCGTGTCGTAAGTGTAGGGCTTTTTATTCAAGAAATAATTATTCAAAAATATCTTGTGATTGCTGCCATCTTACGCCACGAAGTAGTGTGTGTTTACGCTTTATTATATTTGTTTAGATTGTAACTTTTTGAGCTTGTTTGTAGTT
The DNA here is from genome assembly GCA_003118335.3 of Papilio memnon. NCBI lineage: Eukaryota > Metazoa > Arthropoda > Insecta > Lepidoptera > Papilionidae > Papilio > Papilio memnon. The sequence goes on along the minus strand of LD688930.1, from coordinate 4,691,815 downwards.
CCTCGTCCAATTATTTGTCGCAAATATGCGTTTTTATTTAGTTTGTTATTTCCCAGTGTCAGTAATATTAGTGATTTTGTATAGACGTTACTCTAGACTGTCAAAACAATTGTCCCAACGCATATTGTCTTGTTTTACTTGTGTTACTACAATGGAAACGGCACACTTAGAGCATCGTGACCCCCATTGTATCGGTTTCGATTGCAGAGAATGATCAACGGCGCTGGAGTATGAGGGGTATGAGGTGAGGGTGAAAGGCAGGACGATGATGTATTGTGGACCGCATTGTACAGGCCCCAAGGGCCCACTTGAGCTGCTCACCGGATGCCGTATAGAATACTTGGCAAATTGTTAACCGCCCACTAAGAAACATGGGCAGTGTGGTAGTGTCAAATTGTATTTGTTAAGGCAACTTTGTAGGTTATTTTGTTGCTACTTTTGGTGTAAGTCTAAAACTATATTGAGAAGAGTTTTGTTACGATAAAAATAATACACGGTCTGTTATCGGTGATTTTTCCAAACCAGTACGAATTAGACAAGAATCGTGTCTATCTTTTTTTCAAATGTCGGCAACGGCAACGCATTTGCAGTTCCTATGGTGTTGAGAATGTCTATGGGCGTCGTGCACCTTGGAGTTCCCGCCACTCCTTTGCTCCCTTCTCTTATAAAAAAATTAAGCCTGATGGTAAAAATTAATGCCAATCAAGTGCAATATTGTTTTTTAACATACGTCTAGAACTCTTTTATCGGTTTGACCAAACAGAAATTACAACAATTTCACCGCAGTAGAAACCGACACTAATGTCTACTATGTATAATAACATTTATATATGAGTACAAGCTCTCGGAAATATCTCCGTACAGCAAAGATTATTTGGATTAATAAGATGGTGTACAAAATATCTACTGAATAAGATATATTTCGTTTCTTATTATACATATTTACTCGTATACGTCGGTTGAAATGAAAAGTTATTTTGAGCCGCAGTTTATATGAATGTTAAAAGATCAAGGGCAAAGAAAGGGCGAGAGTAATCTGTGATCGCGGTTCACACCAAATTAAATCCACGAAATGTCGCGTCTGCGGCGACGTCGTGTTTTATTTTTGTTTCGTGACATGTGTCATTTAAACAAATGAAAGCTGTTCAATCAAGTTGAAGTGAGGTGATATATTCTGAGACAAACACTCGTCTTAAAAGGTTTGTTAATATTAAAGATAACTGGTTATGGTATCCTCTGAACGAAAAATATTTTTAAGTAAGGCCACTCTTTCGGATTTTTACCCGAAATGACAGACGCATAGTCAGTCGAGTTTGTTTTTTAATTTTATGAAACGCTGTTTTTCATTTAAAAGAGTCTAGAAAAAGAAAACTTCTAGTGTCTTAGTAATTAAAAAGAATAGAATATTTTCTCACCGTGTAATTTACAAGAATGAAGCGAACATGATACTGAAGGTGGTTTTTCTTGTCACCTTTTAATAGACAAAAGCATCATTCTTTATAATGTATATAAAAAAAGAAAAAATATCCAGTACAAAGTGGTGGTTGGTGTGTAAAAGGACACGGGGCAAGTTCTGTAGCACTTCGTAGCGGTCGCGTAGCCACGTAGCACAATGCTACGTCAACCGCACGCCTCGCCGCGTGTCTCGGCATAATAAGCTATCTTAATAATTCCCTTTGTCTTAATGGACTGAAGCTCCTATATAATTGTAGTGGATGAATTTTTGTTTGAAAAATGAAAGACAACTTGAGATATTATCTCGAGCCTTCTGGCTTCTTTTAAGATAATGAATTTTTACTTTAATAGAATTTACTCTATTAGCTAGAATACTTCGTTATTTTTTTTTTAAATTAAAGCCTTTATTTAAAAAGCAAATGTAGAAAAAGGTTTTTGAATATTTAAATTGTATTCGATGCATATTGAAATACAAGTTGAATGTCAATATTTTAGCAAACATTAAGCACATATATTTATATTTCAAATCAAAATGGTTTTGTTACGTGCTTTTCCCATTTATTTGAGGATAATCTATATGAATTCTGACGCTGTGCTGTTTAATCTTTATGCATTGGGAGGTTTTCGCTTGCGTGCTATGAACTCAAATGGATTTGTTTTTATTTTTTTAATGTAAAATATTCAACATGAAAATATAAAGCCTCTAAGTACTATCGATTTTATTATTGACTTTATTCTCTGTACTATTTGTTCTCTATTCTGTAATATTACTTACTACTAGCTGTTCCCTTGCGGCTTCATCCGCGTGAAATTATAAAAAATGTATTTCATTGTTTACCTAAATTTGTTAAATTATCAATTGCAAATGTCAAAATGACATGACAAGATGACAAACCATGTCAACCTTGCTTCCTTGATGTTGGCAGCAACTTATGGTGTCTTTCCCACTTTAGGGTTTTTGTCCAAAATATTTACCCCCTAAGTTTAATGGCGTGAGAATATATAGCCTAAAGCGTGACATAAGTGTAGGGCTTTTTATTAAAAAAAGAATTATTCAAAAATATGTCGTAATTGCTGACATCTTAGACAACAAAGAAGTGTGTGTTTACGCTTTATTATATTAGTATAGATTTAGAAGAGCAATTGAGATTCTTCGTTAGTATAAAGACGCAATACACGAAATAATTTATAGGTTATACCTAGAAGTGCGCATAGCCGTGAGCGAAGCTAGTTCATAATAATTAATCCCATTAGTACGATGTTTGCCCCGTCAGCGTTTGTTTACAACAGGCCTGTTTACTCTCAACCAACTGTACTTCGGAGCTGCGAATCCAAAGCCAGAAATGTTGACCTTTGATATCTATTTCTTACAAGTGTGGAACGGTTCAAATTTAATTGGTTGTTACAAGTGCCCTTGTGTTTCTGGCGGAATGTTTTATTCATGCCGCGATGCTCGACTTCTGCGAATAACTGACTAATTATTGAGGTGTTCGCCGGCGAGATTTGCCCGCCTGAAGGAATATATCGACTATGATTTCGGTAATAGTGATGTGCTATGGTCACGTAACAATATCGATAAACGGACCCTTGACCTTTTATTAGACCGTATAACATATTATGTCTACGTAATGTCGAAAATCCTCGATACAAACACGATTTGCATACAATGTGAGTTAACTAAGATTGTTTGTATATTCTAAGTCCGACTGTCTATGGACCGTCACGATGTGTATTGCCAATGTGTATTTAGGTTATTCTACAAACTGTTCGCCCTTACCAAGAATTTAAATCTCGAACGTTTCTACGATACGATTTCTTCGAGTTTGTTAAGATGTCCTTTAAAGTAGGATATTTCGTGTATTCACGATACATTCGTTAAAATTAAGAATATAATGTAAAAAATATGTTTTTATACTAAAGAGATAACAATTACAATGGATTCTATTAACTCTTTACATAAATAATACGACTACCAATTGACTAGTAATGTCGATACTCGTATAATTATATCGATATTTTTAATTGTATTGACTGCCAATCACTAAAGCCAACACCACTTTACTCGTCAAGTTAATAAAGCACCAAGTGCTACTTAAAATAAGCCTTCTGTCTTTCTATTCGACTGGGACGTTTTCGGGTTTTGTTGAATTAATTATATTAATGTTTTATCTTTTTGCCAGCTTTGATCTAAACATCGGGATGAAAATTATTAACACTTTTGTATATAGAACTGGATTTTAATTATATTGAAATAGTTATGGAAGGTTTAAGTAAGTATATGTAGGTTCTATTCACTTGTTTGGTAAAACACTCAAGTTGTGGCCGCTGTAAAATTTCGATTCAGCCAAAGTTGTGCCTGTTTAGGATATAAATATGATTTATTTAACACTAGCTTTTGCCCTCGACTCCGCGTGGAATTAAAAAAACGTAATATGTAGCCGATGTGTTCTTGCAGACTGTTATTCATTTGTGTCGAATTCCATCGAGATCTATTACGTTGTGGAGATACCTTCTAACAAATAACCATCCATCTAGACTTTCGAATTATTAATATTTGTACGGTTTTTAACTATAATAATTTGTGTAAACATATCGTTGAATTTTATATTTCCTGAACTGTTTGTTGTTTGTCTCCAATATAGAACGCTTAAGGCGAACTATCATAGAGCTCAATTTACCCACTTGAATATTTATGCTAGTTTGCGTCTTTCCAAGCGATGCATATAATTTCAGTCTCTATTGTGCAACGGATCAAAGGTTATTTTCGGATGCAAAATTTTTGATATTGTATACACTAGAGGTTGGCCTAGGATGTTGGTGTATATGATAATGTTATGCTACCATTTCTATAACGTTGGTTAGTTTATGCTTTAGGATTTTGTGCTCTATTTTCTAAAGTTTTAAGTTGGTTTTAGCATATTACTTTAGTTTTATTGTGGTAGGATTCATTAGTATCGCCCACCTCAAATGGTAAGACAACCGCGATAGTTTACGTTATTAAAGCGTTGCTTTGTTGAATCAGCAATAACTATATTTTCGCTTGGCAATTTAATTTTATATCGCGGATGATAAAAGTGTTGCCACTTCAAGTGAGCTCCGTTCCGAGAATGTAGGAGCGCTTATTACCTTATTTCGTGTTTCTATTCATCATCCTGAATGTGCTTCAGCAGGTACCTTATTACATTCTACGTAATGGATAAATTTAATTTTTCCAGAATATCGTACTGTAACTGGGAAGATTGTATATGTACACGAAAGTTAGATAAAGCGAGAATTGTTGGATTAACGTTCGGTTCCTAGGTATCGGTTTTAAAAACTTTACACAAATATTAATACCGCCAGATGTTAATATTAAGTACCCCAATTGATATTATTTGTATATGCGAGGAAATCTACATAATACTAATATTATAACTACGAAAGTTAGACGGATGTTAAATTTGGCAAAGACGTAGAAAATAATCTGGAAGATTGCATAGGCTTAAGGTTTTTCAATTCCGTGCGGACGGAGTCGTGGGTCAAATCTAGTTATTAATTTACCTCATGAGAAGCATGCGATTAAAAGATCAGGGAAATTAAAAAAAACGTTTGGGTTAAGTTTATAAGATATTTTGTTAATGATTAGATGTAGAGTATAGTTTGACAATATCACTCGTAATAAAAAAATTCTGTCAGAAAAAGCAAGAATATAGTAATGAAACCCATACCCTCATTCTTCCAGTGATAAATTGTCACGTCATGTCGCATAACGCGAGACATCTTTAGAATACGGCGAGGTATAAGGAATTCCATCTGCGAATGAAATTTGCGACTGAGTCAGTTTACGGGCGACGTATTCAATGTTCCTTTCGCATATTGTCATATTTTGTAGTAAGGACAACGGTGCCTATTGTCCACTTTTATTAAATTATTCTTTCACTTTTAGTGACGCGATGTCTAGTATACCGTACCTACAATATTAATGTAAATAAACTTGATTTTGTAACCCCTTATCTCAAGAAGTACTAAATATATGTGAAAAATTATTTATTTATTTCACAGTACAATCGCTTACGAATGTTTAAGGCTATTTAACATTATACTAAGACCTTTTATCGAGCAGAAGGAAAAATAATACTTAACTACAAGTAAGAAATAACTTATGAAGTATTTTTCCTAAGTAAATTTTAAGATTACCAAAAAACATGGGCACGAATAATTCAGATGCTTGTATATTTTTTTTTTCTCAAAGGTTCACCTAAAATGTAAGAATGCAAAAAGAAGTGGCTATTGTAAAAAATGTGCTGTGAACGACATACTAATATAATAAAGCGTAGACACACTACTTTATTGCCTAAGATGTCAGCATATTTTTGGATAATTCTTTTTTTAGTAAAAAGCCCTACACTTACGTCAGGCTTTAGGCTATATATTTTCACGCTATTAAACTTAGGGGGTAAATAAATTGAATAAAAATCCTAATGTGGGAAAGAGACCATAAGTTGCCGCCAACATCAAGGAAGCAAGATTGACAATGTCAAAGACCTTAGTTGTCATTTGTGCATTTGAATTTTGACATTTAACAAATGTAAACAATGAAATAAAGTTGTTATAATTTCACGCGGATGAAACCGCACGGGAACAGCTAGTTTAAAATATTATTGATCATAACTACGTGGTTGTAGATAAGAAAATGTCATACAAATATTCCATTTTCTTTGATAAATTTATACAGAGTATTTCATAAATTTATGTTATGTATTCGCGGTCAGGTCTCTTATGCTCGCGCGTTATCGGGATTATCGTGAGATTTAGCAACGATTTTTATAACTTGTACAATTTTGTTTAGTAGTTTTTTTCTGAGCCATCTGCGAATGTGTTTATGGTCTGTAAAATTCTTGCTTTTATTTGTTTCGCTGCCGTTACATATTCGACGATCTACTTGGGTTGTTTTTTTTGTAGACACTATTTTCAATAAATCTTTTTCGATATGGAATGCCTGTATTTTTTTGCGTAAAGGGACTGCATTTTTTTTTAAAACGACAGTAAATCATGTGAAGTAAAAATATGCGAAAAATAGTTTTGGTAAGGTCTAGAGATTGTGATTATTAATAAACATACCTTAAAAGGTTCTTTGATAAAAATATAACCAAATTCTAAGGAAAAAATTATAACATAAACTAGCTTTCGCCCGCGTCTCCGTCCGCGTGGAATTAAAAAAAAACAAAAGTAAGTACCCTATGTGTTCTTCCAAACTACGTTCTACATCTATGCCAAATTTCATCCAGATCCGTTCGGCCGTTTAGGCTACAAACTCTAACAAACATCCATCTATCCATCCATCCATCCATCCATCCATCCATCCATCTAAACTTTCGCATTTATAATATTAGTAAGATTAGTAAGATTAGTAAGATATTAGTAAGATTAGTAAGATTACTCAGAAATAGCTGTTGCTGTCGTCGAATGAAAAGAATATTTACAAAATTACTTAATTTCAGGAGCGCTTAGTGTATGGGTAAATTAGACCTTTTTTTAAAAGGGTTTGAAAATAAAACCCTTTTTGATGTCATGAATTTTCAAATGAAATTTATTGCGAAGAGAAATTTTAACATTGACAAAAATGTGTCTGTTTCGTTAAGATTTGTTATTTTCATTTCCATTTTAATCTTTTTAAATGCAAATTATTGATATTTTTTACATACAAAAAATAATATCGAATATTCCTGAAAGAGGATAGTTTATAAGGATTTATTTTATTACTAGATTTCGCCCGCGATTGTGTCCGCGTGGAATTAAAAAAAAACGAAAGAGAGTAGCCTATATGTTGTTCCAGACTATCCTCTACGTCTATGCCAAATTTCATCAAGATTAGTTTAGCCGTTTAGGCTACAAACTCTAATAAACATCCATCCATCCATCTAAACTTTCGCATTTATAATATTAGTAAGATATGTTATTTTCTCCTTTATTTTAGTTTATGTTGCAATTTCAAATTGAATGTAGAATTTCGTGTTAAAAGTGCTAGAGCACGCCTTTCGGTGTATGATAATGTGGTGCCTTATACTAGACATCTAGTGCATATCATGTTAAGGTATTTTTGTCTTTTAGTCTATCCTGATAAGGATTATTATCGAGTACCGCGGCTCTCGGTAGCGGCCCTCATTAGTATTTCGCACCTCAAACTGTAAGAAGTGCAGACGGTAATTCGAGTTATTCTCAACCCGAGCTGCCTTGAATCAGCGATAACTGTATTTTTACTTGCATTTCGCTGGCAATTTAATTTTGTATTGCAGTTATTATAAAAGAGCTCCCACTCCTTTCAAGTGAACCCTTTTCATGGAAAGGTAAGACTTACCACTCGAGCATAAGTTTCATTTTTGCTTTCATGTTGGTTTCCTTAAGCTTTCTTTGCGAAGTATTGCAATGCATTTGTGGAATGAAAATGATTCAAGGTATTTATCTAAAAGACGTAGAGGTGGAGTGAGACAGTCTTAACACTACGATATCGTGAATTTAATAATATACAATAATTAAAAGCTTTTAGAGGGACTTAGTAAGAATGTCTTTAATAAAATACTAGGTGTTCGTGTCTGAAGTTTCTGGAAGCGAATAGAATTTCAATCTATACTTCTATACTAATATAATAAAGCGTAAACACACACGTCTTTGTTGCCTAAGATGTCAGCAATCACACCATATTTTTGAATAATTATTTTTTTAATAAAAAGCCCTACACTTACGTCACGCTTTAGGCTATATATTTTCACGCCATTAAACTTAGGGGGTAAATATTTTGGATAAGAACCCTAATGTGGGAAAGAGATCATAAGTTGCTGCCAACATCAAGGAAGCAAGATTGCCATGGTTTGTCATCATGTCATATCATTTTGATATTTGCAATTGATAATTTGAAAAATGTAAACAATAAAATAAAGTTTTAATAATTTCATGCGGATGAAGCCGCACGCGAACAGCTAGTTTATAATAAATTATGTACATTACGTTAGTTTGTATGTATGTCATAGGCACGTTTGTTATGTTTTGTGTACATATGTGTCAGGAACGATAATCGAATGAGTACGATTGGAATCGATTCTTTGACAGGAGTGAATGGTCTATGTACATATACAGGATGTTAAATTAACAATAAAGTACTGACAATATTTTATAAACAGTTTATATACGCAGGTATAACTTTTGATGGATGTATAAAATATAAGCTAAGCTTATTTGAAAGGGATGGCTAATAAAACCTTTTTAGCCCCTATGAATTTTCAATTGAATTTTGTGACCGGAGGCAAAAATTCTAATGTCCCGGAATAAATATGTGGTCGGTGGGGTTACTGTGTCGTAAATATTTCGCGTTTTTATCACCCGGCAATCTCTGCAACGGCCACGGGCGATACTTTATATGGGAAATGATTTAGTTATGGCCTATCGTAATATCAAATTGTTTAAAAAAAATATATGCTTTCAGAAAAGTTCAGAGAAAAAATGTTACTTCCTGGGACTCTTAAAACTTTTGGTGAATTTATGATAACATCTTAATATTTCATATTAGTAAACGAAGCATATTCCATTTAGAATAAATTGCCAATTTACAGAATGTAGACCTACCAATCTCGAAGAACTGACATAAGGCAAAACAAATATGTCTACATACATTTATTGAAATAATATTTGTTACGTGAACCATCTGAGCAGTGCTCTATTCCTTTTTACAGTAATGTGTCACGTCATGTCGCATAACGCGAAATATTGTTACATTGCTGCGAATAAAGCATTTCGTCTGCAAATGAAATTTACAAGTCCCCGCATATGCGGCCCATTCAGTATGCTCATGTTTCTTAAGGCACTTTTGTGTAGAAATATAAATTAAAGTGGGTAGTTTATATTTACGGTCATGTAATATAGATCGAATACGATTTTTTTTTGTACAATCCCATTGTTTAAAAATATTAAAACTTTTTACAAGTGTGTCTGTCCCACCAAATTGTAAAATCGAACGTGTAAAATATGTGATGGAAATATCAGATTGTTTCCTTATCTGACAGTGACGTCATTTTTAAGCTATCTGAGCCTTTATCAACCAGTGGTGGGACAGACCCTTAATCAGCAAAAGTGTAGCAATTTTATTTTACGACAAAAATTGATGGGTCCTACGTAAATTATCGTATGTTTGAAACATAAATTTTGCAACAAAACTTTATACAGTAATAACGGATTACTTTAATTAGGTGCATTATACATGAATTTACGATAGACAACGATAGACAAATCTACAGTTCTTTTTTCTAATGATACGACTTAACACAGTAATTAGTATTTATCAAGTTAATTTTAAAAATTAGGGCCTGTGTCCCACCAAATTGTAAATTGTCTGATAACAATCTAACGTGTAAAATATGTGATGGAAATATCGGATTGTTCCCTTATCTGACAATGACTTATTTTTAAGCTATCTGAGCCTCTATCAGTCAGTGGTGGGACAGGCCCTTAAAATCGCAAAATTTTATCGCAGAACTGTCTATATAGGTGCCATTGACATTTTATTTTCTACAGTTATCATTTATCTATGGAAACTCCTTTTCTTTTTATTACCTTTCTGTAGTAATATAGTAAAATAAAATGCATGTAGCGATACGATGACATAATTTCTCTATGCGTCCCGAAATATTATATTTGAAAAGCCTGCTTCAAATATTATCTCAAACAGAAAACATTTGTTCAAAACAAACAATAGTTCAAATTCCGTTTCCATACATATGTTCAACAAATAGTGGCACAGTTGGCCATTTTTTTTTGTTTTCAACCATTCGTTTCTGTTTAGTGATATTTGAATCTGGTAGGGTTTTATTCACAAAGCTTTGAGGAAAAATTGATTTTTATGTTTTTATACGTTTTTTTATTAAAAGCTCTGTTTAATCTGTGTCAGGTTTTGTTTATTTTTATCTGTATTATATTGCAAATCAATTGGTTCAATTACACAGTAACATGGTGAATAGAACATCGAATGTTGGAGTATGGAACTTTTGATGACATTTATTTTAAAAAAAAAAGAAAGCATTATTTAATCATTACTGCTCGGTTTCAGTTTAATACGGCCGAATACTGAAACGACATATAAATATGTAACAATGCATTCAATTATAAGGTCATGCTTAAACTCTAAGTTTCATTAAAATGTTAACCTATAAGTTGTTGTAAGCAGCGCTTACGAAGCAAAGCTTTTAAGATTCATTTCAGCATTTGGTATTAATACTAATTATTAGTTAATGTTTTATATAGCTGTTGCTCGCGGCTTCGACCGCGTGAATTAAAAAATATAGACTATGTTACTCACAGATAAATTACCTTTCTAACGGTGAAAGAATATTTAAAATCGGCCCAGTAGTTTCAACGTGAATTGGATACATGCAACAATACCAATTTTTCCTCTTTATAATACTAGTATAGATTGGTAAAATTAAAAATAGTATTGAACTTTTTTTGTTGTTACAGGTACCTCAATGATACAAGTTTCAACAAGTTATAGGAACGCATGATGTCAGTGCGCATTTGAAACACGTTAGCATTCACCTGATGCGGTTGTGAGGTGCGTAGGTGAGATGTGGCCGGCATGGCGCGCGCTGGCGCACCTCCTGCTAGTGCTCGGCGTGCTCGGCGCGCACGACGCTACCTACCACAATCAGTTCGCGGTGCACGTGCCCAATGGGGAGAGGCACGTTCATGATATCGCGAAACGACACGGCTACGTTAACCATGGACAGGTGAGTTTTATCTATTACTAGTTTTCGCCCGCGGCTCCGTCCGCGTGGAATTAAAAAAACTGAATTAATAGTCTATGTTTTCTTTCAGACTAAGATACTGTTCTTTATTACGTGCTCCATATAATTCCATATCATCTCTGCGAATAGCGTTTGTTTAGATCGTTATTACTATTTTTTATTGTATGTGAAACTAGCTTTCGCCCACGACTCCGTCCGCGTTGAATTATAAAAAAACCAAAGTGAGTTTCCTATATGTTCTTCTAAAGTATCCTCTACATCTATGCCAAATTTCATCGAAATCCATTCAGCCGTTTAGGCTACAAACTCTAACAAACATCCATCTAAACTTTCGCATTTATAATTTTAAAGGGCCTGTCCCACCATTGGCTGATAGACGCTCAGATAGCTAAAAAATGACGTCACTGTCAGATAAGGTAACAAAATCCAATATTTCCATCACATATTTTACACTTTGGATTGTTATCAGACAATTTACAATTTGGTGGAACAGGCCCTTAGTAAGATTTATATATTTGTTTTGTTATCGAACTACATCTCAACTTGAATCAGTGTTCGTCACAGCGTGAGCGTATTACAATATGTAACGTTGCGTCACCGCAGGGAACTTGTAATTCGGCGATATTTTATGACAGATTGGAATAAGAGCGGTGTGTTTTATGACATTTCTATCTGATGCGGGTAGTTTTTATAGCTAGTTGATTTTATGGGCTGCTGTTTCAATAGTTTGGTCTGAATTTGATCTGTTAAGAAACTTTTCGTTGGAGACGAATCTCCATTGAAGTGTGCCGACACAGGGGTTGTAATTTGATCTTCTAGAAATCATTTGTTAAAAACTGTGATGTAGAGTCAAGAATAAAAAAATACTCGCATGGGGGCGCTTCAATCGACTTCTTTATTGCATCAGTGCAAAATTAGTTCCGTAGTTTCTCAATACGACGTGGTTTTATTCCTGATCAAGTTATAACTATTAAATATATATAACGAATTCTGTTATGTCCAAAGATGTTCGAAATTTCAACCTTCTCTCTTTATCCATAACGAAGATACAGGGGTGCGAGAAAAGTGTGTTTGGTTTGGCCATGCTCGCCTTGGCGGGTGAACTGCCGCGCACCCAGATTCTTTAGAAATCATTCAGTAGTCATATTCATGTCTCTTTTCTTTCCAAAGTGACTAAGAGAGATGGCAATGAGTTCTCGAAAAGGGAAAGTTGTAGTAAGAATTCGATAACTAAGAAATTGTGATC
>LD688930.1:4664074-4677446 GCA_003118335.3 Papilio memnon | reverse complement strand
TGTTGTTGAATAAAAGTATGTTGGTTAAATTTTTGTATACTTTTTGAGTCAATCCCGTCCCAAATCTAAAATAGATTCAATATATTCAAAACACTCGTATTGTATGTCCAATTCTCTGTAACATCTCGTCTGTAGTTTTGAATCAGGATTCGATTTGTATAGAAACATGTGTGACGCAGAACTTCAATATCGTTGTGAAACATTGTCGACTAAATTGTTATAATACGTCAAAGCAGCAACGGATTTGAGTTCCTTTGTGTGCATTAAGATTTGGTTTACATGTGTTTGAAAATTATCTAGCAAGAGTGCGCACACTTTTGACTAAACTATCGCACAACTGTTTGCTCGCTTTGATTCCTATGAGCTATGGCTCACACTACTCGATTTTTAGTTATGCAACTAAACAGTTGAATGGGCTGCGAAACAATCGACAATCGCACAACAGTTGTGCGATAAATCAAAGGTGAGCGACCGATTTAAATGCTGCCATGTTATACGTGACAATTGAGATAGCTGCCGTCTGATGTAATATCACCTTAATATGACAATTCGGGTGGGTGTATTTTTTTTGTAGGTAGATGTGCGTGGGCAAGTTCGACCGGAAGGAAGTACGGCCGTTTCTATGGGGGCGCCTGACTCGCGGGGCGCGTTGTACCTAATATGTTTCGTGCGTTCACAACGTGGAACGAATTATAGACGTCATTTATGATGTCTATATATACGTGGAATCTTCTAGACCCCGTTTTAATGATAATAGAAAAGAATGAAAAACTACATTTATTCAACATTCTTACGGCGAAGGAAAATATCGTGACGCAATCTGCACATAAACTAGCGAACACTGTTAAGAATTTTTGAGATACGTGTGAAGTAAACCGGCACTGGACTTGCGTGGTTAACTAAGTCACGCCTAACTTGGGTAAGCTCCGATGACCTTAATGAAATACTATGCCCATATTTGATCTAACAACAACGGTATAAAAGTTTTTTTTTTATAAGTATCAAAGTTGTCAGTTCAAAATACAGCGAATCACTAAAGTAAATAAGTTAAATACGTTGAAGTTAATTGAATCCCACTTCGACGAAGCCATCTCTTCAGTAAGTTAAGTGAAACAAAACAAAGGCGTGTTGACTCCCGAGTTCAATTTACCCAAGGTACTTTAAGTTATCGGATTTGCGATTAATTTAGGTCAATTTATTAACACCGTGTATTATATTCGCGTACGAAAAGACATATCCACCCTACACACTTATTTATTCCTTATTTCTTGTCTCTTATTCAATAGAGTATACACGCAAATATTACCTTCCAGTTTAATAAAACTCTCTCTTTTCTGCATTATGAAGTTTTCAACAAATCCGACATCTTTGTTTAAAACATTGAGTGTAATAAATGGGTTTGGACGCGTCTGCTAAATATTTCGTAATTGAATTTAGTTGGAACGTACAATAATAGCTTTAGAGTAAGCTCGGCGGCTATTCTTTTTCAGTTGCAGTAAATAGAGCTAAAGTTTGAGGTAATTTAGTTCCCAGCGTGAGTTCAACGACGTACCATTAGGATCTCAGCGTAATGGATAGCAGTCACTGCTGGATACTGCACGGTCACTTGTTTGGAAATAAATTAATGCATTTCCGTTGTTTCTGTTTATTTATTTATAGAATATACTGGCTGCAAAAATATAACATCACTACTGAAGTCGTAGACCACACTTTAATGTCTGTAACAAATGTACTGGCTTGCTTGCACCACACAAAAGGCGTGTAGTGGAAGCAATTCCGCATTTAGTCTAAGGAGTATGCGTGTCGATGACTTAATTCTTTTTCGTATAAAGGAAGGTTATGAGGGGCGATGGATGGGACCCGTAGGTAAGGAAAATATCTGTGGGTCCACTCCTCTGTTGATAATGGTCAAGGGCAAAGGCGTCGCAAATACAAATGTGGATGTCTATGGACAGTGGCAGCTTCCCTATGCCGAATACCGGTGGCACCTCGCCTTTGTCACAATCCTAATATTATAAATGCGAAAGTTTAGATGAAAGGATGGACGTTAGAGTTTGTAGCCTAAACGGCTGAACGGATCTGGATAAAATTATGGCATAAATGCAGAGCATAGTCTGGAAGAACACATAGGGTACTTACTTTTTTTTAATGCCACGCTGACGGAGTCGCGTACGAAAGCTAGTATACTATAAAAGGTGCCCTAAACTAACAACGCATTAAAAACATTCTGCAATTTAGTACGGAAAGTATGTCAGTGAATATAACGCTGTAATTTTTTCTTAAATGACGTCAGATAAAGCTTTGTATTTATTTGTATGGATCGTAAAGGTGTATTCACACGTGACGTGCGTACGCGTGTGTTTCTGAAAACGTATAATGATTTATTCAGGATGATTTGCGCCACGGATCGTGTGAACGGGGCAGATGCGGGGTTACGTTTCTATGTTATTAAAACGATATCACGCAAGGTACATTGACCAGTGTATATAGATCTTTCGAAAGCAATAAGCACGCTACGTGTCTCGTAATATGCTTTATATAGTTGTAGCGGCTGAGGGATCGTAGTAATTTGGTTTCCGCACGAAACTTTCCAAGTAATGATCGACAGTGGTCTAAATATAAAATGTGGTAAACAACAATTGATAATTTGACATGTAAATAAAATAATATGTCTGACTTCTTTAGCTTAAACCCGTGAATAATTTTCTGATATCTTTGTGCGGTATGCCCATCTAACTATATGTCCCCACTAAGGGGCTCGGAGCCTACCCTAAGTAAGGGGTGACTAGGCCACAGTCAATCACGCTGGCCCAGTGCGTGTTGGTTGACTTCACACATATCTTTGAATTTCTTTGCCGATATGAGCAGGGAAAATTATGTACATATGAAATTAGAAAATTGAAAATGACATTGGTATATGGGGATTCGAACCCAAGACCTATAGATTACAAGTCAAGTGCTTAAACCTCTGAGCCACCGACGCTCTTTGTGCAGTGTTTATGTGAAATTAAGGCACTTAAGGCAGAAATTATCAAGAAAAAACTTTTCTACATACACTAATTCATGAAATTGTTTATTCGCTTTGTTCTTATTTTATTCACTTAATACTATGTTTGACATTGACTTTGCCGCCATATTTTATAAGGGTCGGTTGTCTGTAGAATGCCTATATCGAGTCTTTTATGTGAATGTTTTTTGTGTTACAGATGTCAGAGGGTGGGATTTATTGCTAATAGATTCTGATAGGAGCGGGTTGGACTTTTCAACTTATTTGATATCTTAGCATTTTTATACGGAATATAAAGCGATACTTTTATTGCAATGTTTTTGGTAACAAAATCAAAAACAGTTTTATGTTATGATTCTATCGATGTATCTTAAAAACATAGTATATTCCTTCACTTGCTAAAGGTGTTTAGCTTGATACCGACAGCGCGGCAACCAAAAATACAAACTTTTCTATTAAATCAAAACAACTTTATTTTAATTCATTTACACACTAGCTTTCGCCCGCGACTCCGTCCGCGTGGAATAAAAAAATGAACAAAAGTAAGTAGCTTATGTGTTCTTCCAGACTATCCTCTACATGTATGCCAAATTTCATCGAGATCCGTTCAGCCGCTTAGGCTACAAACACAAACAAACATCCATCCATACATCCATCTAAACTTTCGCATTTATAATATTAATTATTAATTATAATAGTTAGATTAGATTTACAATATTACTCTGAGAAACTATATCCAGTTATTACATCTTGCCCGTTATAAGCTTCTTTTCCTTCTTTTGTTTTTACTATATTTTAATAACACCACGCAATAATCTTGGTGGCCAGTCTGCAACCTCTTTGATTGTATTCATTCTTCTTGTCAGCAAAAGAGGTTGTATTTTGCACTGAACAAAAGGTAATCATTAAATTAAATTACTAACAAATATCTAGACTATCTCTTGACATAAATTAACTTGAAATACAATAGACTTTTAATATAAAATTATTATCAATCATAAACATTTTTATCTACAGAATGAAATTTAAACACTGTCGACATTTTTTCCACTAAACCCCACGGCTCGCGTGTTGAACTTCAATTGACGTGTACGTGACAAAGGTAATCGACGTCGAATTAAGCTGTAATTGCACTGCGCCGGACGTTTTAATTACAACGGAGATAACGCGCGTTTATCGGCCACATCTAACCCATTGCCGGCCTTAACTCCGCACAGAGTATTAACACACCCTTTTATTATGTGTAAACTCAATGACATTTTTATATTAAGTTTCAACCTATTTATAGGGTTTATTTTAGATACGTACTTTGGTTAAATTTCGATGTATCTCAGTGTTCAGTTAATCCAGTTTTTTTTAATTAGGTTCCTTACCATTTTAATGAAAAGAATATCTTATTTTAGAATTGCAGTATTCTCATTTAAAGTTATTGTTAAAAAACCCTACGTTATTAAGATAAAGAATTAATATAATTTTATAAAAGGGTATGCGTATTCTCTCGTTTGAATAGCATTTAATCCAGTCTGTAATACCCGGAGGATATGAGGGGTACGTTTTCTATGCCATCAAGAGTTTTCCCCCTGGCTTATTCTATTCTCTACGTCATCAAATGAATTGACATACATCTACGGCTATATTGAATGTTATGCACGCCTGGTATCCCACGGTTATATTCTTCAGAAAAGTCTATTATTATTCCTTGATTTTTTTATAATAGGGGAGTAAAATTGCCCTATTTTACCTCTTTCTTGTACCTTTTATCATGTTTATTAAATGCCAATCACGTCGTTGAATTTTCGAATCCCGCGGTTGGACTAATGTGGTAAATACTATAATTAATCTGCTGTTATTAAAAAATGACATCGTTAAACTATATTAAGGGTCGCCAAAAATGACAAATTAATGAATATGAGTGGGGTGAAAAGAGTGTGTTTAAAAATAAACTACGTTTAATTAATCTACCAATTTTTATATTTAATCACACATTGAGTTAGATATTTGTACTAATATTACTATTATAAATGCGAAAGTTTAGATGGATGGATGGATGTTTGTTAGAGTCTGTAGCCTAAACGACTGAACGGATTTCGGTGAAATTTGGTATAGATGTTGGAGATAGGAAGAACATGTAGGCTACTTATTATTTTTTTTTATACTTCGCGGACGGAGTCGCGGGCGAAAGTTAGTTTAAAATAATCATGTTGATAAATGTCGGTAACATTTTAGAAAGATTCGTACATAATGGTTCAATACGTTTTACCTCCCTACCTGTGCCAAATTACCTCTAATCGCGAGGGACGAATGCCAAAGATCGGTTGTAAAGACCGACCTTTACACTAATGTCCGTTCCACGCCTCCTTTATTGCTCTATTAGTTTGTTACGAGAAAAAGTTGCTACGACTCATCGACTCAAGACTTTGAATATAGAGAAATGGACTAAGCAAAGAACCCCTGTTGTACTAAATAAATTCTGCCAATTTTCTTCGTACTCGAGCACAAACGGTCGAAGTTTGTACATGACGAGTCCTGTCTCTTCAAAGTCAAAGACTTAAGAACTACAGTAAAGTCGTAATGCCACCTCGAACATTACGAGATAAGTCTGTAAGGAGTTTGTCTAGCACAAGTTCTTATACGCACTTGTAAGTTTTGCATGTGTTCGCAACTTTTTTTATTACACGTACTGACGTTTCTATGTGAGATAAAATGTTTTTAGAATTACGGTATAAATAATTGCTTCAGATTATTATAAATAGGATGGTATTTCTAATTATTAGGAAGTTTGAGAGGAGCCCCAGTGGTTGAGAAAATAAGGAGTAAAAGGTTAGCGTGGTATGGGCATGTTATGAGAAGGGATGAATCGCATGTAACAAGAAGGACGTTAGTTATGAATGTGGAGGGGTACATCGGTAGAGGTAGACCTAGAAAGAGATGGATGGATTGCGTGAAAGGTGACATGATCAAGAAGGGAGTGACGACTGAGATGACGGATGAAAGAGTTATTTGGAGGACGAAAACCCGGTGCGCCGACCCTACGGGAGTAGGATAAGGAGGAGGAGATGATGATGATGATGATGGTATTTCTAATTATAATTATGTTTGTTGTGTCAAATCTCAAATGTAAGTTGATGTGACTATGACTGAAGTTAAGTTAGATTTAAACTTTATTGAACTTGAAATTTATTAATAGATCCGTACTGTGTTCTCTGACTCTCCCTTTCCCGCTAGATAAGTATGAATAAGCGCCAAGTAAATCAAATCATTTTTTTTGTAGAAAATTATTCCCATATTCCTTTATGGTTGGCTAATTAAAGACCTTGTCGTGACTCAAGTTCGTTAACCTTGATGTATTCATTAGACAGCTTTTTGTGCTCATCGGATGTGTATTAAGTTTTTATCTTGCGTAATTGCTTGGCAGAAAAACGTAAGATATGACGAGATTGGATTTTTTATAACTACCACACTGCCACAATTCATCTTTTAGTGGTTATAGAGGGCGTGCCTTAGTGTGAATTAAAAAATAACTGAAGTTTAAATTTTGATAAAGGGGTTATAAATCGCATTAGGCATCTACAATCGATTTTATTTTAATATTAGGCTATATATGTTACCTATGACTGATCTTCAAGTTAGAAAACAAAAAGGAGCATATGACGAAAATATATAAAAGTATCGTTTTGATTGTTTCCCCTTTAGTAAAACACAGTAAAGGGTACACTTATGCATTTTTTAATTCGATTAAAAAAATCAGGCTTTTAAGGGTTGAGTATGAAACAACCTGAAGTGTGCCACTTAAGCATTACTCTCGACAGTGGTGGAGCCCGCTTTAACGTCTTAGCACGAATGGGTCGGCTCGCCCGTTTTAATACCACGACCACACAGAAGACAGACGTGAAGCGGGAACAATTCCGCGTTTCGTCTGATGATGTTGATGCCGGAGGCACAACTTTAGTCCCTTTCCCGTTCATTCCTTTTCTTATAAGGAAAGGATTGGATGGGAAAGTGGATTTGACGGTGGAGGAGACGCATAGGAAGGGAAAATATCCTATCAATGTGCGTCTCCTCCTCCGTCGATTTAGGGTAGGCAACGCATCTGCAATTGCGGATGTCTATAGGCAGCGGTCGCTTCGTCATTTCGGCGGATTTGGGTGGCTGCTTGCTCGTTTGCCACGTCATTGTATAAAAAAAACCTCTATGATAGGAACATTTAATTTAAACATTCATAAGCCCGATATTTGTAAATATTTTCGAATATAAAACATGGGCAGTTTTCAAGTGTATTTATTCGTGGTGCGCTGCAGCCAGCTGAATATTCAAGTGGTGGATATTGATATGTTTGCCGAAGCCGGGAGCCTGTCCCGGAATGTAAATGTAATAAAAATTTAATTGTAACCCATTGATACGTGGCGTGTGCGGTCTTGTAATCAAAATGTTAACTTGATTCGTAATCTACAGGTCTTGGGTTCGAATCCGGCCATGTATCAATGTGATTTTCGATTTTTCATGTGTACATAATTTACCCGATGTTCTTACGGTGAAGGAAAACATCGTGATGCCTGCACATATCGGCGAATAAATTCAATGATATGTGTGAAGTCAACCAACCCGCACTTTGCCAGCGTGGTTGACTATGGCCTAGTCACCCTAACTTAGGGTAGGCTCCGAGCTCAGTGTGGACGTATAGTGAGCTGGTGATGATGTGTGCGGTCAGACCGTGAATTACACCGGATTTTATTATTTGTTAATCATATAGTTTTAAGGAAAACATCTTGTAAAGTGATCAGCCATCCTAGACAAAGTGACTTTCGATTAGCGATAGAGCTAGTAGAATCGTCAAAATAGGATTGAATAGGTGACAAGCACGTGACTTATCGAATGTGTCAGTTCCATACATTTTTTATTTTTGGTTAGTGATAGCGATAATCGCATGTAACTTTAAGGGGGCTTATTCTAAAGTGGCTGGTTAGTAAGAAAGATCTAATTTGAGTACATGTAACTGTTTAATGTATTGTTTTATTCCATTCTGCTATGGAAAAACTATCTCAACTCATTTCGAAATAATATGAAATGAGATGTCTGAATTTTTCGTTGCGGTAGGAAAAATTCTGAAGTCTGAAATAAAGCAAGATTAATCTATACTTCTATACTAATATAATAAAGCGTAAACACACACTTCTTTGTTGCCTAAGATGTCAGCAATCACAACATATTTTTTAATAATTCGTTTTTTTAATAAAAAGCCCTACACTTACGTCACGCTTTAGACTATATATTTTCACGGTATTAAACTTAGGGGGTAAATATTTTGGATAAAAACCCAAATATGGGAAAGAGACCATAAGTTCCTGCCAACATCAAGGAAGCAAGACTGCCATGGTTTGTCATCATGTCATGTCATTTTGACATTTGCAATTGATAATTTGACAAATGTAGGTAAACAATGAAATAATTTTTTTTATAATTTCACGCGGATGAAGCCGCAAGGGAACAGCTAGTATGGTATAAATAGTGATGTACATATAAATGGAAATATAAAATGCCTGTTTCAGATTATACCTTTAATTGGAGGGATTGCTGTACAGTTGAATTATAAAGGAACTCTAGACCTTTTAAAACCTTTTGAATAGACCTTTAATGTACAATATAGAAATACGTATAGCACATTGGGAATTATAATATTCTTCATACGTTATATTCGTAACTGAATTGAGTTACCTTCCATGTTTTCGAATTCAAGCTGTGAGTTATTTTTCTCCGTGATTATGAAATATATTCTCACGCGATGGGCGCCCTATAGGGGGACCATTTCCCCCCTTCCTTTCACATAATAGAGCGGAGAAATTCCTCACTTAATAATAAATTCAGGTGGAAGACTTAATAATAAAGATTGCGTTATGAAAATGATTTGATAACGTAGATATATGAACATTTTTATTGTTCCCTTTGTTGGGAATTGTCGTTTGTTGCTGTCTTGTCGTCCATTAGTTAAAGCATAATGAAATCGTTCATTTCCATTTGTTTTTACAAATTTGATATATGCAATCTGGAATTTCGTTTTATTATGATTTTTGCAGGTTTTTTTTATATTAAACTTATTGCACACATAGATGAATAAAACCTACATTTTGACTAATTATTAAAGCATAATCACAATTCAATCCTTTTATTAAGTTTAGCCTTGGAAATAAAATAGGATATCTTATTACATTCATAATATTTATATGTGTACTAGGTTTCGCCCGTGACTCCGTCTGCATGGAATTAAATAAAAGGGGATAGCCTATGTGTTCTTCCAGGCTATCCTCTATGTCTGGCAACTATCATCAAGATTCGTTCAGTCGTTTAGGCTACAAACTCTAACAAACATGCATCCATCTAAACTTTCGCATTTATAATATTATATTAGTTAGGTTAGATTTTACAAGTATTCATTTGTTTATATCTTGAGATACATGAGGTAAATTGTGACCGAAATTTGTCGCTTCCATTTCAATAAAAAACAGGAATATACTTTTTCAATGTTACAGAGTTATAGCAAATTGCCTTATAATTCCGATACCGGGGTCGCTTTCAACGTAATAACGAATTTCGGGGTAATGTACTTTTATTTTATTCGCACGGAGCCCTCGTAATGTGAACACTGGGTTATAGTTCAATTCGCCGCCGTTGTAATTGCGCGCTCGTAAAACTTTCATGTACATTACGTTTTAACGTTAAAATTCCGACTTCCATTTTATACAGCACGAGTAATGTACGCACTCTGTTAGTGTCAGTCGCCGCGTTGTGTGCGACGGTGGTTTATGCTCCGGGGCTAATTATAAATGGTATGTGCGGGTAGTTTTAATGCGAGTGTATTATGAGTACGTTTTTGTCTGTCAGATAGACGGCCTGTTAATCTTGCTCGTTTTAGTTACGTTTCTTGTGTCACGGGACACTGTTTTGATGACGTCATTACTCTTGTTTACTATGCAAATGTATTTTACAAGGATTAAGTTTGTTAGATAAAATTTTAATTGCAATATTAATATGTAGCTTTTTACTCGTAAATGTATGAATTTTGTTTTCAATTCGTGTTTTGCATGTATGATGTAAACGACAGGAAAATAAACAAATCGAGATAGACAGAAGGAAGTATTGTCAAAAAAGGACATCAGGGCCGAGGATAAGCGCTGCTTTCGTAGTTGGCTCTGTCAGAAAATATGTAAAACTTTCTTTAATATAGAAAATGAAATGACAGCTGTAGTACAAAAAGAATCACTTTTTTGACATTGAGATATTACCGTACAAAGAAGTTACCGGTGAAAAAAATGGTGTTCCCTATCTCTAGTCTATATTTATCTTTAATGTCTTTGGTCTATATAAACAGGTTCATCCATCGATAAACTCAAAATTCAAAACAATTGAATTCGTTTAAGTAATTTCGTTAGGAACATTGATGGAAGTCGCGAGCTCTCAACGGGAGGTGGAGGTAATTCATATTTGAGAGTTCCAACCTCAGCGGCTGTTATCTTAATCTGCCTTTAAAAATATACAGCGACGTAATGCGGATACATAAAGCGGGCCATTCGTACTCGAATGCCGGGGAGTGCCTCGAACAATGTCACTCATTAGTAACAAGTACGGGATTTTTCCTCAATTCCGCGAAACATCTTTATACAGTTTGGAGTTACGAAAAAAAAATCTAATTTTTTATGTACAATGAAGGAATGTTTATCTCCCCTAAACACGCTCATTTGTATACAGGATGTTCGATAATTTGACAGTCGTTTACGATTAATGAATAATAGATGTTATTGACTTTGAAAATCACAGATAATGATCGTCGACACTCATAACTTAACGACTAGTAATTCCTATGTTGAGATTGTATCGCCGTTTTATACTCTTGAAAACACAAATATAAGATGTCTCTGAGATTCCTCGGCTTATATTAGCACGCTGTGTGACGTCATCGAATTTAGGTCTCATGTTTTTGTTCAAGTTTAGTACTGTTGTCATATTTGCCTGATTTTTTTTCCATCAGAAATGTATTCTATCAGTCAGAAGTACCACTTATGATGTCATATATTGGATTGGATCTTGAGGAAAAGATGTGTATTTATTTTAAACATAACGTGGTATACTTTATCTCCATTTCCCGCGCTTTTGAGCTCACTTGCAGGGACAAAGCCATTTCCGAGTGGCTCGGATCCGCGCCAGCCCGCCGCTGAGAACGATTTAAATAGATTATATGAAAAATATAAAATATAAGAACAAGGCTCTTTCAAATAAAATCAAATTACATAGACGACGTCTATGTAATTTGAGAAGTTGCTTGTTATTTTCTGAGGGATCTTCCAAATCCAATTTAGGTAATAGCCGGAACGGAATTTTTAATGGTTGCTCTTTAATTCTTTATGGACTAAGCTCTTATTGTAGCGATGTTTTATTCGATTATATGTTCTGTTTTGTCTTTAATTACTTTTTGATAGATTTAGGGCTTATGTTTTCAAACATCGAACGTAAATAAACTATCAAACTGAGTTTGTTATTCCTCACTCCAACGATTACGATTGCTAATTTAAATTTCGGTTACAAAATGTACCGAAGCATATATTGTTCAATTGGTATTTATTGTAAATTAACTTTTGTTCAATTTGATTTAAACGAATGAGCATATTTACTTAAATGTTTTCGTCTTTTAAAATAAATTTGACCTAGGAGCCCGCATAGCTTCAACGCACTAGTTCGATATACAGTTATTGACGAGTTATAATTAAAAAAAATACGAAATACTATTCTATATTACATCTAGTATTATACATACTGTAATTATATTTTAAATTATTTAAAATGAACAAAAAAACAATAATAGCACCGAAAAATTTTTCTTATATGATACAACAAAAATTATCGACGAGGATGGGATTCGAACCCACGCGTGCAGAGCACATTGGATTAGCAGTCCAACGCCTTAACCTCTCGGCCACCTCGTCATGTCTGGAGACAGTGAATTTATCATATATTTTATTTTCCATTTCTATTTAAATTAAAGTATAGCTTTCAGCTTTTATTTCAACAATTATTTAAATTTTACGAAACAACCCATAAATGTAGTACAAATTCCAATAGAAATAATTCTAGCCGAGCTATCGTAAAATATAACCTAAAATGTAACTGCGTACCGTCACGCTTTTGGCCGAAGTGATTCGATTTTACGTCCGCATTCAAATGGATTCCTTTACGCTATTTTTTTCGAAAACTGCGTTCATTTCGTGCCTGCATTGTAATTTAATAGACGGTTTTTACATTAATATGTGTCAAAAACCTAATTTATTGCTGGTTTAAACACAAAAAAAAACTTGTCCAAATATTCACTGTTTAAACAGAGGTAGCAGGTGTGTATTTTAAATTCACCTGTACATTTACATGTGGGAATTGCAAGTTGGAACGTATCGGCTCGTATTCTATGAGACTATTCAATTGTTTCTATTGAACAACGCGCCGTGTGGTAACCGTATTGTTCACGTTTGAAAATTTAACCGTTTCTAGGATATTTTACTTTATGTAAGGATACCTTTATAAATAAAATGTTAACGGTTTCTTTACTAAGTAAAATGATGATTTTATACAAAATATTAGTAGATTTTTGTTGATTTACTAATGTTTCTTTTACCGTTTCAACTAAGCTCTAGTCTGCTATGATTAACGACAATAGTCGAATGGCGGGATACAAACCCTCGGCAACGTAAATCCGTACCCCTAACCTAGGCTATTGGCGTTTCTGAATCCCTTTTTCCACTGATTAACTAGTCAATTCTTCAGTAGTCACTTGTCCTGTTTCTACTGGAGTAATGACAGTCGTTAAAAAGAGTCTAAGACGAGAACTTATTAATTTTCCAAGAAATTACTATTCGAATGAACTGGTCCAGACGAATGAATATTCCTTCCCTAATGGACCTGTACATTCTTTCATTAGAAGTTACGTAATGCGCTCCGCTGCGCTTTTGAATAATTACATCGCTCTACGAATACCAATGAGCAACAGACGTGATTAGGTTGAGGTCACATTGTTGAGATGAGCGACTCGTAAAATATCTCATTTTGTATAAAACTTTAATGTTTATAATTATACGAATCTCGCCTAAATTAACTTCATTAGTAGAGAAAACTCAGTTTAGTTTGAATGTTTAGTGTCAGAAAACGGTTAAAATTTTCAAATTAAGTATTAGTAATGATTTAATTTAAATACAATTACCTTATCTATACTAATGTAATAAAGCGTAAACACACACTTCTTTATTGCCTAAGATGTCGGCAATTACAGCATACTTTTGAATAATTCTTTTTTTAATAAAAAGCCCTACACTTACGTCACGCTTTAGGCTA
>LD688930.1:4633949-4648987 GCA_003118335.3 Papilio memnon | reverse complement strand
TAAACAATGAAATAAAGTTTTTATAATTTCACGCGGATGAAGCCGCACGGGAACAGCTAGTATACCATAAGTCAAATCATGTATGCTATTTCATACAATAGATTGTTTAGTTTAATATTTCAGGGTTTAGATTACGTGTGTACTGTTTTATTTTATTTTATTTTATTTATTTATATAAAATAAAATTCGTTCTGTTCTTCGTATAGTTCCGTTTAATTACTCTTTAAGAAAGATTATAGAAAGTTCTAATATAATTTTAACATAAACAATTATTAAAGTGACGTTTCGTTCGTAACAAATATAGGTGGTTTTTAAAAGTATTTTGTAGCAAAAAATCGTTAAAATATGCCCCTATCCCGTCCAATGGACCTAAACGGTTTTCTATTTTATTCGTGCAACGCAGCGAATTTACCTGACAGCAATGTTCGAGGTATGCCCCGCTCCGAGTGTTATGGCTAACGTTTGAAAACGGACAATTGAGATTTTTCGAAGAGCACCGATATCACAGCATTTCTATAACCAACGTCCAAATACTTCATTTAAACAACGTCTTAAATGATAAGGTCGTGCTTAAACTTCTAATTCCATACAAATTGACGTCTATTAGACTGTAAACGGCGTTTCATCATCATCATCATCAGCTCACTATTCGTCTCCACCGAGGGGCTCGGAGCCTACCCCAAAGTTAGGGTGACTAGGCCATAGTCAACCACGCTGGCCAAGTGCGGGTTGATTGACTTCACACATATCTTTGAATTTCTTCTCCGATATGTGCAGGTTGCATCACGATGTTTTCCTTCACCGTAAGAACTTTGGGTAAATTATGTACATATGAAAAATCGAAAATCACATTGGTACATGGCGGCGGGATTCGAACCCAAGACCTGTAGATTACAAGTCAAGCGCTTAAACCACTGAGCCACCGACGCTCAACGGCGTTTACGAAGCGAAATATTTAAGATTCGTTTCAGTATTTGGCCGCAAGTCTTAAATTCAGATTAGAAAACTTAAGATTAGTAAGATTAAAAGATGTCATTTTTGTAGCAGTTTCTAAAAAAGATGCCACACAGTTTTCTAAATTAATGAAATGCGTTCCGTCTTAGCTTTTGAAAAATGAACGCATTGAGATACATGTCTTTTATTCTACCAGTACTTTGTTGTTACAGTGGACATTAGCAGTCGCAAGTCACCTAATGTTTCTTTTCCTCTCTGAGAGATACAACATCAAAGGTATCATAGATCCAAAAATCATTTGTTACCGATGATCGTCATCAATTAACCTTAATGAAAACCGTAAATTCGACAAATCTCTGTTGACAAAGATAATCTGAGTAACAATCTAATAACAGCTCAATAATCGGCTTTAGGATGACGAGGGCACGAGTTATGCTCGGCTCTAGATCCCACGCTCGCAGTTGACAAGGGTCCTAATCATTTAGATATTAATTTGTTGGGTGTGTTGTAAATTAAACGGTTCAAATCAGTAACCAAGTTACTACGCAGGACATTGTAACATACCCGACCAATTTGCGACTTGGCCTTACAATGACGTGCTTGGAATTAAGATTGCATTTAATCGAACCCAATAATCGATCTCCAACAGTTAATTTGATTTGAATATAACTTGTCGTTATTGCAAAGGAATAGTATATCTTTTGGATATTGCTCTCTTTAGGTAGTACCGAGCCTAAAAATTTTATATATTACGTTAAGGGCCTGTCCCGCCACTGGCTGATAGAGGCTCAGATAGCTTAAAAATGACGTCACTCTCAGATAAGGGACCAAAATCCGATATTTCCATCGCATATTTTACACGTTGGATTGTTATTAGACAATTTACAATTTGATGGGACAGGCCCTTATACTTTTAAAATATTCTCCTTTACAATTCAAGATGTAAATCTTACTTCTTACTAACATTATAAATGCGAAAGTTTAGATGGATGGATTTGTAAGAAGTTATCTCCAGAACGACTTAATAGATTTTGGCATTGGCAATTTGGCATAGATGTAGAATATTCTGGAACAACACATAGGCTACTTACGAAGTTATTTTTGTATTCTTCATGGATGGAGTCCTAGTAAAAGCTATGAAAAGTAAACAAAACAGATTGCAAAGTTTACGATATCTATTCCACTTTATTGACCTTACACTTGTGAACAGTTTCTTGTAGAAGTTTGAGCGAAGTTTAGCACTAAAGGAAAAGATCAAAGGTGAGAGTTTCATCGGTTAGTCCACGGCTCCGTGAAGAATCTGAGCAATGCTCAATGATTCGGAACTCGGCCGCGCTCGCGCCCGCGCCCGCGGCTCGAAACTTGCTCGATTAATTAAAAGTTTTTAAGGATATCTGCAGAGAATTTTGAACTATTAATGTAGAATCATATAATTGCTTCTTGATAACAATTGTACATGTTCTACATTCTGTTTTCAAAATAGAGATGTTCGATAGGCAAAGATCGGTCTCAAAAGTAGGTATTAAATAAAACGCATAGTGTGAACGCTCCCTTATAAGATACTTAGAGCGAACGCACACCTTTGACTATCACTATAGGACAACTGTTTAGTCACGCTTTGAATTCTATGAGCTTATATGGTATGCGCACTACTCGATTTTAGTTGTGCAACTAAACAGTTGAACTGCCTACGAAACAATGGACAATCGCAAAACAGTTGTGCGATAGATTAGTCAGAGGTGTGCGCCCGCTCTTACTAACTGTATTTACCACTATAACTGACACGTGGTTTAATCGCTTGCGATATCTTGCTTAATAACTTCTGCATGTATACCAAACTATGTTTTACTACGAGTTACGTCAAGTTGGAATATCATGTAGATATTACTCGATTAATTTAAACCTTATAAGTTTAGAATCGTGTTTATTACTGTTATACAATTTGAACATGGCTAGACTAGTTGGTTTATTAGTGAACTTTAAAATAAGTGGTCCCTAATGTGTACGTGTGTTAATTAATTTAAACGCCATTCCATTCGATGTGTTCTCATTACGATTGCTTGTTATTCTGATAGCAACCCTGATAACTATGTAATATGGTTTATTTTTATGTTGGGTAATTTGCAGGATACAGTCAAGCTGGTATCAGTTTTCGCTAGAATTTTTAACAGGTCTATGATTGATCCTACATTTTAACATATGTGTAAACTTTATTTTATATTATAGTAATCCTATGTACTTGTCGGAGTGAGCGGTTTGCAGAATTCAATTCCGAAGGCAGATCATATATACGGTGACCATCCATTTTCGGCGTGCGTGAGCTAAAGAAATAACAATCACGTAACATTAGAAACACTATCCTTAGTACACCATCTTAATTGATAACTTCACAACATACTCTAATCCAATTGCAAACATTTACAGAGATTAACCTTGACTTTATCATTAACAAAGCGCATCATTCAACCATTTAATGACAACTGTCATCTGTTATTCGAACGCCGCTTGACATCTATCACGCACGATGCGTATTCAGCCAGTACTCAAAATTATTTGTTGCCAGTTACTTTAATCGTTCAAAAATTAACAATAATTTCGCGCCGTTATATTTATACAAATATTATAATTACCGTTCTGTCATACCTAGAGTGAAAAACACTAAGGTTTTGCTTAAGTAATAATTAAATTACTTTTAATGTTCATTTTACTCCAAGAATTATTTTATCTTTTTATATCTATGCTTTAAGACGGAAGGTAAGCTAACGGCGCAGTTAGCAACGAACTAAATGCTCGGATTTTACTGACACTAGAAATAACGAGCCAGTCGGTACTTACGAGTTATGGAGTTACGTTAATAAACTGCGGAAATATGGTCCGTTAACGCTAGTCTTAACGCTTAAGAGTACGATTTTATGTCTTACTAGCAGTGGCACGCGACTCCGCCAGCGAGAAATTAAAAAAATAATACAAAATAGCCTATCTTACTCACAGATACATTACCTTTCTAACAGTGAAAGAATTTTATAATCGGCCCAGTAGTTTTTGAGTTATTTCAATATATACAAAAATACAAATCTTACCTCTTTATAATATTAGTATATTTAACTTGTTATTTTTGTGGGTAGATTTTTTCTATGCTCCTTTCGTTATAGTCAAGTTTGAGTAAGGGCCTCAGTCTATAGAATTTTTTGTCCAATTGTTTGTTTCGGGCTGTCAAGCTAAAATCATATAAAACCAAATCTGTCTAATATGGACACCTACATGTTCATATTGATCAAGCTCTCGATTAAACTTTGGACTGATTAAAAGTCTGTAGTATGCAGGACTAACGCTGGGTTTCTGAGGTTCCCATTTATTTTATTTACCTAGTGATTCGTTAATGTTAGTTTGAGCTAAATTTCAACAGAGTAAAACCCAAGTTACGTGGTTCGGAAACGCATTCCATGAATTTTTCGAACCAAAAATAATAACCGAAACCGGAAACCGGCCATAAGTTGCTGGTTTTCCAAAAAAATATGAGTTATTTTTAATTTTAAAATTTGTCAAGGGTTC
Source organism: Papilio memnon (assembly GCA_003118335.3). NCBI lineage: Eukaryota > Metazoa > Arthropoda > Insecta > Lepidoptera > Papilionidae > Papilio > Papilio memnon. The sequence continues at coordinate 4,644,481 of LD688930.1, read as the reverse complement.
TTCAATTTATATTTCTTACAATCTTTTTTAATTGCTTTTGCTTGAGTGCACGAAATGAATATTATTTCTATAGAATGAAATTTTTAATTTTGGGGTTCCTTAAAAAAGGTTTTAATGTTTCCTCGTCTTAATACTTTAACAGCCTTGAAGGATTAGGTTGCTAATTCAATTAACCAAAACGACGTTTTAGTTTTTTTTTATTTTTATGACGGTAAGCTTTAAAGATTGCTACGATAAGCGTCGCGTGCCTTATGGGCCGTTGAAAGCACTCAAATAGCCCACACCCGAAAGCATTCGGAGCCGGATGGGTTCGCAAATAAATCACACATATAATACACACAAATTACTGTTATTACGTTGAAAGTGTGCTACCCTTGCTTTTATAGTGACTTCGTGGAATGACTGCGGTATTTTTAATATTTGAAAATATTTTTTTTGACTAATTATTACATTCAAACTTGACTTAAGGTAATACACATGCGAGTAGCTAGCACACTTGTATGCCAAGTGACACGTGCCAGTGGGGTTATAAATCTTCGCAGTCTCGTCTTATCGGATCTCGTTTATATTCTACTTAAGATAAATTAATTCTCTATTAACTCGATTTGACTAGAGAAAGGTTTAGTCATTTTTTATAATTTCATTTATGATTTTTTCGTCGTAAATATTAAATTTAAGCGTTTGTCCTCTTAGCGCCTCAGTCACTAAGGAAGTGGAACTTCTTGTGATAGAATGAGATCGATTCTCTCCTTCAGCAATAACTCTTGCCGCCTTATTCGCTGGGAACTTTGATTAAACTCTGATTAATTAAGTAGTCATGCTTCTGTGACATTTTATTATCAATTTCCGTTAGAACCACCCTAATTATTATTAAGTGTACTGAGCTATGTGTTAACGTGAGTTTACATTGCCGAAAGTTATTTAGGATAAATAATACTCAACGAATATCATTTTATTACATTATACAGAGGGGTATCATGAATAGTTGCGTAATTTGACAATTCGTGTGAGATTTGTCGGTGAATTCACACTTGGTAGGACACTACATAAAGATAATACAAATTTTGTCGATCATGTTACAAAAACGTTCTCACGAATATTCGAGATAATATGGCCTTTGAAAATGTTTAGGTCGTTGTACAGCGTGAAAAGCACATTCATGTTTTCTTTATTGTGACGTGCATCCTTATATATAAACAGGGATTAGCCACTAATATGAATTGTCTTTTGCAGATCGGATCACTGAGAGGTTACTATTTATTGTCGCATCACGAAGTACATAAAAGATCAACGGAGCCGAGTCATGAACATAATCGTAAGCTGAACGATGAACCTGAGGTAAGTTCTAATTACGTTTGTATCCATTGAAATATAAATTTCGGATTGCGGACTTCAACACTACTACATTCATATATAAATGTATGACAGAAATATTATTATAGAAGTTGGCTGTAGGTGTCTGTCTATATGTCACATTTCCCATATATTTTTCGTTTATTAAATAACTTTCTCAAGCTATAACAAATCAAAGCGCAAATACGTGTCACTATTTCTTTACTTTTTACTATCAGAGTATATTTTCGGCTACTATTGACGCACGAGATGCAGAATAACAAACAAATTCAAATAAAAGCGTCAAAAGCTTTTTATTTGCAGTAGCGAGCTATTTTTCCCTCGGACGTCTGTTGCTCTCCAACAACTGTGAAATTGCTCCGTCCGAATACGCGAGACGACTTGTTTAGAATAAAGGATGTAAAGAATTGCATGTTCTGCAATGTAAAGAAGTTTCTAGTGTTCTCTCCGACTAGCTCAAAATTACCTCTACAGAATGAATTACGTTTGAAGAATATAGTAATGTTTTGACGTTTAAGATAAAATCAAATGAAAATATTTTAAATGTATTACATTGTTGTTAGGTACGATGGTTCCAACAGCAACGGGAGCGGCGGAGAGTAAAGCGGGATTACACGCAACGCGACGCCGGCCTCTGGTCACAATTCAGTCGACGTATGCCTTCCCACCGCACCCGACACAGGGCTCTCAACCCCACGCCTTTCTTCCCTGATCCATTGTTCAAGGAACAATGGTATTTGGTATGTGATATTTAGTTTAATTTGCAATTACATCTTCATACACCCTTCATTTAAAACATGACGTAAAAATCTTATTTACTATGTTAACATATAAAAATATCTATATGTTTGTAGAATGGAGGAGCAAAAGACGGTCTAGACATGAACGTGGCACCAGCTTGGCAAAAAGGTTACACAGGAAAGGGCGTGGTAGTTTCCATTCTTGATGATGGTATACAAACGAATCATCCAGATCTAGCTCAAAATTATGTAAGTGATCGAATTGGTTAGTTTGATAAAAGAAAATCTTACCACTAGATTATACGGCATATATTTTCACAGGATGCTAACGCTTCAACAGATATAAATGGTAACGATGACGATCCAATGCCTCAAGACAATGGTGATAACAAACATGGTACAAGATGTGCAGGAGAAGTCGCTGGAGTGGCTTATAATCAATATTGTGGTGTCGGTGTAGCTTACAACGCGAGTATAGGTGGTGTACGGATGTTAGACGGTGTAGTGAATGATGCCGTTGAAGCTCGAGCGCTAGGGTTAAATCCAGATCATATAGACATATACAGTGCCTCTTGGGGACCTGAAGATGATGGCAAGACTGTGGATGGTCCTGGACCATTAGCAAGGAGGTATATTTTTATTGTCATTTGATAAATTAGTACAAAATTATGAGAACTTTATCTTATTTTACTATTTCTTTTTCTAGGGCCTTTATTTACGGTGTTACAAGTGGTCGACGGGGAAAAGGCAGTATATTCGTATGGGCTTCAGGAAATGGTGGTAGACATACAGACTCTTGCAATTGTGATGGTTACACAAACAGCATTTTCACGCTATCTATCTCTAGTGCTACTCAAGGAGGATATAAGCCGTGGTACCTAGAAGAATGCTCGTCCACTCTTGCCACCACGTATAGTTCAGGTACACCAGGACACGATAAGAGTGTAGCAACAGTTGATATGGATGGTCGGTTAAGACCTGATCATATATGCACCGTAGAGCATACGGGAACATCGGCATCTGCGCCTTTAGCGGCTGGAATTTGTGCGTTAGCGTTAGAAGCTAACCCTGAGTTGACCTGGAGAGATATGCAATATCTAGTTGTGCTTACATCACGACCACAACCTCTAGAAAAAGAAACCGGTTGGATTATAAACGGAGTTAAAAGAAAAGTAAGCCACAAATTTGGTTACGGTTTGATGGATGCATCAGAAATGGTTAGTTTAGCGGAACAATGGGTGTCGGTACCGCCACAACATATTTGCAAGTCACAAGAAATTAACGAAGATAAGTCAATAGATTCTTCATATGGTTATACTTTAAGTGTTCACATGGATGTAAATGGTTGTAGCGCGACAGTAAATGAGGTACGTTATTTAGAACACGTGCAATGTAAAATATCTCTTAGATTCTTCCCTAGAGGAAATCTGCGAATTCTTCTCACTTCGCCAATGGGCACCACATCAACTCTTCTTTTTGAGAGACCGAGAGATGTCGTGAGTTCTAATTTTGATGATTGGCCATTCTTAAGTGTACATTTCTGGGGAGAACGTGCTGAAGGAAGATGGACCTTACACATTGTGAATGCTGGAAACAGGCACGTTAATCAACCCGGAGTGCTGAAGAAATGGCAGTTAATATTTTATGGCACGTCAGTCGAACCGGTTAGACTTAGAGGCAAAAGGCCTTCAGCGATCGCTCCTCCTTTCGCATTCCCAACCGCCGCCGACGGCTACGACTCTGCCGGGGATTCTTTTTACAACACTGACGCGTTTGCCAATTACCAGAACTTTCCTAGTTTATTCGCTGCCGGATCAGACCCGGAAAAAGCGATAGCCCAACTCGATGGACATAATGTCCCTTCTCCGCATGGGGAGAATGTCCTCGCTGATAGTAATGATAAGCGCGTCATGCATGAATGTGATCCCGAATGCGATACCCAAGGATGCTATGGAAAAGGACCGACACAGTGCATAGCTTGCAAACACTATCGACTCGACGATGCCTGTGTCTCACGTTGCCCACCAAGGAGTTTTGCGAACCAGGGCGCAGTTTGCTGGCCGTGTCACGAATCTTGCGAGACTTGTGTAGGGCCGGGACAAGATTCCTGTTTAACTTGTGCACCAGCTCATTTGCTGGTCGCAGATTTGGCTGTGTGTCTGCAGCAATGCCCCGATGGGTACTGGGAGGACAGCGAGTCTTCAGTCTGTAGGCCTTGTGCCGCTCACTGCTCCACATGTTCCGATAAAGCCGATTCGTGTACTTCTTGTGAGCATCACTTAGTCCTCCACAATGGTACATGTTTGGCGTCATGTCCACCCTCGTACTTTGAAACTGAAGACTACTCGTGTGCTAAGTGTCATCCATCTTGTGACACTTGTGAGGGTCCTGCAGAAACTCAGTGTGTTACTTGTCATCCTTCGAGCTATTCTTTAGAAGGCCGATGTGTTAACGCATGTCCAAGTGGATATTATGCAGACAAGAAGAGAAAAGAATGTATGAAGTGAGTATCAAGTTGAAATACAAGATTTAGGTAGAAAAATAGATTCTAAAATTATATTTCATTTTTTTAGATGTCCTGTTGGGTGTTCTACTTGCATAAGCGCCTTTTGCATGTCTTGTGACACAAATTGGGAGTTAAACAAAAAAGGAAAATGTGTTCGGACTGGGTCTGACAAGTGTAGTTCAAGTGAATACTTCGACGGTGCCAATTGCAATCGTTGCAACGTCGCCTGTGATTCCTGCTATGGTGATGAGGATACCAATTGCCTGACGTGTCCGACGCCAAATTTATTAGAAAATTACAAGTAAGTTGAATAAATTCTCGAATTTCTGTAGATGCAGTTGTTAAATGTTGTTGTATGTAGACGTTATATGGGCAATGATGTTATAGATGTGTGGCGGAGTGCAGCCACGGCTTCTACTCGGAGTCTGGGCGGTGTACGCGCTGCGTGCACGGGTGCGCCACGTGCGTGTCGCGACTCAACTGCACCGCCTGCGCGGGAGCCCTGCGTCTGCAATCCGGCGCCTGTCGCACCTCTTGTGCTGATGGGTAAGACAATCATTTGTCTATATATGTTTTGCTATAATTAGCAGTTATCTGATTTACTTTCACTAATAGTTATGTGAAATGATAACATTGCAAGTCGAAATGGAACACAACAAACTGGTTTAAAATACATCATGGCTGTACTTGGAACTTTTGTAACACAAATCTAGTTCTAAAATGAGTAAAGTTATTATTGTATGAACCAGGTACTACGCGGACCGCGGCACGTGTGCTAAGTGCTACCTGTCGTGTCGCACGTGCATCGGACCGCGTCGCGACCAGTGCGCCTCATGTCCCTCAGGCTGGCGGCTGGCAGCGGGGGAGTGCCATCCTGAGTGTCCGCAAGGTAGGCACTAAGATAGTGAAATATAATAAAATATTATTTTTTAAATAGCTGAAGTTCAATTGCTTACGTAGTTTAGTCTTATCGACAACAAAGCGTACTTTTAAGGCTTATCCTCATTATTATTACCTTACTTCCAGTTGTTTGTCGATTAATAGATGTCACACATTGTATTTAAAGATGTTCCTTAAACTATGAGTGCGGAAGACTTGTCTTAGGAGCAGTTAGTTCTTAATTTGTTGGTTAGGCTTCTACCAGAGTGTGGGCGGCTGCCGCCGCTGTCACCACTACTGCCGCGAGTGCGACGGCTCGGGACCGCTGCACTGCCGCTCGTGTCCGCCGCGCTTCATGTTGGACGGCGGCCTCTGTATGGAGTGCCTCGGCTCGCAGTACTACGAGCCCAGCAGCGGCGTTTGCCTCTCCTGCGACAATACTTGCCGCACCTGCTCCGGCCCGGGGAGATTTAGTTGCTCAGGATGTTCTAGACCGTTGAGACTTGATAGGTCTGTTATTTTATTAACTTTACGAGTATTATAGACAATCTCAGTATAAGAAATGATGGACATATTGTAAGGAATGAGGATATACACAAGAAAATGTTAAGAGTGTGGATGGCCATAAAGGTAAAAGACCGAAGAGAGTAGAGATGGATTGTGTGAAAGAATACAAGGGAGTGAATTCTGGTATGATGGATGATAAAGATGTATGGAAGAGCAGAACATACTGTGCTGACCTTGACGATGAGTGTATGTACAGTACAGAGTGTAAGTTTAAATTTGCGTAGTTATCAAGGATGTATGGTTTTTTGTTAAGATTGAACAACCAATGTGTGCCGTGCTGCTCGGAGCGAGGAGTTTACGGCAACTCGTCGGCCTCCGATTGCTGTCATTGTAATATGGATACTGGTAAGGTTTTGAATTGTATTATGATAATGATATTTAGCCATTTTTAGCTTCTCACGATTGTAGAAGAATGTCCTTTAACTGTATTCCCAAGTGCATGATATTATTAAAACTATTTTGGTTTTATTAATGAACTAGCTGTTCCCTTGCGGCTTCATCCGAAAATTATGAAAACTTTATTTTATTATTTAATTATTGTATAACTTTCAGGCCTTTTACAATTGGCTAACAATTACCATTACCATGACAATCTCGCTTATTTACTAGCTTGTAATTTTTGACACTTTCTCGCATAAAAATATTTCCAAATGCACCAACCCCTAAATTTAATAGCGATCAGATAGCTTACAGCGTGGCAAAAGCATAGGGTTTATATTAAAAAAAGAATCATTCAATATGCTGTGATTGACTTCTTATAATTCCTAAAAAAAACAAAGGAGTGGTGTGTATACGTTCTATTATACTAGTAGAGATGAGTCCAGATTTTTTTTTATTAAAGTGTATTCCATCAGGTGAGTGTATAAACTCGTCGGTGGCTGGCAAGCGGCGTATCGCGGAGTGGGGCGCGCTGCAGGCCGCGCGCGCGCCGGCGCCGAGCGCGGCCGCCGTCACCCTCACAGTCTGCGCAGCCGCCGCCGCTGTCTTCCTCGCCGTGCTGTTTGTACTACAGGTATGTTATCTTGCAGGGAAAACAACAAGAGAGGAGACATAGCAAGGGGAAATCTTCTCTTTCGCTTCGCTATTTCGGATTCAGCCCCTTACTTGTTGGTCATCTTGTAATATTTAAAAATAAATGAGTTTTATTGTACGTAATCTATAGGGATAACCTTTTTAAAGATTATTTCGCTTTCCAACAAAGCACCATGTTCAATCTATACTAATATTATAAAGTGAAAAGATTTATATTTTTGTACGTATTAAAATTGTTTAAAAACTGATTTAATTGTTTTTAAATTGGCCTTAACATTAAAAAGCTACGCTATAGTGTAAGATAGGCTATATTTTGTATTACTTTTTAATTTCACGAGTATAAAGTCGCGAGCAACAGCTAGTTATTAATCTTTAATAACCTATCGTGTGTAGCCTGCATTATACATTAAATATGGACTTTGACTTCATTATTCGTTTCCATTGACGTAACCACTGTATTGTCTATCACGAGGAGAGAATTAAAAACTTGAAAACTAAATCCTTAGTTCAACTATATGTCTTCTATTGTATAACAAACTTGATTTAATGTTGTGAATAAACAAACCATTTGAATTTAGTACCCGTGCTAGATAGAAAAGGAGATAAATGTATTGCATATTTCACATCTTTACAATTCCTAGATTAACAATTCAACTTTAGTCTAAAAGTGTCAGTAAGCCAGCGGCAAGCCAGCTGTAAGCCAGATGTAAGCCATTGTTCGTCCATTGTCGAGCGCCCTCTGTTGACGCGAGCTTTGTGGATGGCTTGATTAACTACAGCTAAATAACTAATGAATAAATGGAATTGTTTTTTTCGTTTGCAGTATTCTAGCTACGTATTTATTTAATATAATTGTATTGTGTAGTTTCATGAATTTAAAATGATTCTTACAATCCAATCATTAATATGCAATATGTTATTTCTAATGTCTTTTTATTGAAAACTATACTAGCTGTTACTACCGACTTCGGCCGTGCGAAATTAAAAACACAAATAAAAATATAGCCTCTGTTACTTAACTAATGTAGCTTAATGTTGAAAGAATTTTTCAAATCGACCCAGTAATTTTTGAGTTATCACATACAAAAATACAAAACTTTCCTCTTTATAATATTAGTATAGAAATAGATAATGTCTGAAAAAAAAAACTATGCTTAAATCTAATATAACTATATATCAAGTCAAAATTTGTTTCAATTACTTAATTCTATTTTAAAATCGTTGATATTTATTTTAAATCTACCCTACAGGTCCGTAGTGCAAATCGTCCAAAATCATCAAAGCGCGGAGTAATATACTCCCCGCTGGCTTGTAACGATGAAGGTGACGTTACAGTTCTTACCTCGCACACATCGTTCCCCGTCGAGCCGCCCGAGCAAGTTCGCGAACATGTCCGCGAGCACGAACACGAGCCTCTGCTCGAGCATTCCACATAACGCTGTGATCATAGACGTAAGTGACTTTAGACGCTCTTTGTTCAATTCAATATGGTGATTGGAATTTTTGCAATACTGTAATTTTAATGAATAAACTTACTTATAATTACTTAATTTAAAGAATAAAATGACATTTGAAATATTTGCAATCGATTGATAAATCGTTTCTATTTGATTTCTAATGATTTACTAAAGAAATTAATAATGAAACCAATAAGGAAGTAAAGAATATTGTTTCTAAAATAAGAATCTTAAACGTATATTGTCCAATATTTTCAATTTAATATTGGACCAGGATTTGCAAATGTAATGAAAATGTAGTAAAAATTTACTTAATGTAAAACAAAGGGTTATGATAATTCTATCACCATATTGAATTAGATAAATGTGGACAATCACTTTATCGGATGTGAATAGGGACAATATGTTGAAGCGAAACGCTCCGAAGTGATAGTCGTAAGTTCAATGTTTTAGTGATATTTGGTCGCAATTTTCCTAGCTATTGAATTTTTGAGGACCACGTTAAATAATTATGCATATTTTTTTGTAAAGTTAATTGTTTATAATTCGTTGGAGACTGATGATTGCTATATTTTAACATCAGGTAATAAGGTAGACAGAATTCTTACCTTAAAAATGTTAGTACACGATTATCAGTCTTCAAATCATTTTGGAATACCACGTTACCGTGGTGTAGATATGATGATTGTAATGTAACAAAATAAGTGTAAATTTTAAGATGAACAAAACGTTCTTATTTGATGTGAAAATATGTGATACTCATGATTGCTTTGAATCTTCAAATTAATTTGGCTTTCAATTCTAATAGCTCGTTTTTCTAACGTCGATCGATTTAACTTAATGATAGTTATCTCTCGTTTTGATTAATAAATTTTATTTTAAAATTCACAATGACTCGTACCTTTAAACGATTTGATCTGAGACTTAATCGATTCAGTAATTTTTACCTATTTCTCGTTTCACACTATTTTACTTCTAAAATCTCTAATGTCTTTGAGCTATTGTTAAATTGTGGATCTCCGTCACAAATCTCTATAGAAATATTATTTTAGCTAATCATAATATAATTTAGGTTTCACAAGTTACCAGACAGAATTTGTACAATTAATCGATTGATTTCAAAAGCCAATAGATTTTAATTTAGGAAAGCATATTTTAGTTATGTTTTAGACTTATTTTAAGTAGAAAAGCTTTGTTATTTTGGCGTCTGCGTAAAGTTCGTCTTTGTTCTCGTATCAGCGCCGCTGCTAAATTTAGTTTTTTTCTTGTGTTTTAGCGAAATTAGTTCTCAATGAATTTTATATTTTAAATATAGTCAATTTCTAATTTTCAATTCTTAGATATTTTATCTGAAGATTTGATAGGGATGATATCGTATTTTTTATTTCGATGTCTTTTTTAATATTACGCGTATGTTTTCCAATTGTTACCATCACAAATGTATATAATAGCTAGATTGTTGAGTCGTTTATAAATGGTAAAATATATCTTCAACAATACATTGCATGTTTGTTTTGCTAGTTTTTGGTTAAAGTTCTGTCAATTATCGTAAGGTTTGAATGTTTTATTTACTTAGTATCTAATTTTGTACTTATAACTTTCTTGAAATCTGATATGGTGAGTATTGGAACTCGATGGTTTTGAATGGATTTTAGCTTGCTACAAAATTTTTATTATATTTATGCAATTTCGATCTATCCGTATTGCGGTTTTATATTTTGTTTTAGTGGGAATCTTTTTAATTGAAAATGTATTTTTGTATGAAATGTTCTTACGTGCAATTAATATTTATAATAAAAGAAAGTCTGTGTCAAATGTGATGTTTTATTTTTTATATTACCTTCTCTCAGATCTTTTACATGTGTTTCTTAAATATTTCAATACTAGCTGACCCCTGCGGCTTCATCCGCATGTAATTATAAAAAGTTTATTTTATTGTTTACATTTGTCAAACTCAATTGCAAATGACAAAATACCAATTACCTTACTATGGCAATC
>LD688930.1:4608180-4618704 GCA_003118335.3 Papilio memnon | reverse complement strand
TGTCATTTTGACATTTGCAATTGATAATTGACAAATGTAAACAATAAAATTAGATAATTTCATGCGGATGAACAGGAACAGCTAGTAGTAATAGAAAGAAGAAAGGTTTGAATTCAGAAGTATGTGAAAGTTAAACAGTAAACTAGTTAGTTACTTAATTATATAATCAGCTTGTCATATGTCCCCACTGACGGGCTGAAGCATACACTAAGGGGGTAATTAGGCTATTGCTACACTCGTCCTCAACGGGTTAACTTCACACATATCTTTGAATTTCCTAGAACATAATCTCTTATGTTCTAAGTTCTATATTTTAATAGCGGAAATGTTTTGATTTTTTACTTTTTTATACAGAACATATCAAATAAATGTGGCTTTCGCTGTAAAAATTCGTGCAGGGAAGACGTTTATTCAGTGAGTAAAGTTTAAAAAATAGTACACCGTACGCGCTATGAAATAGAAAATTGCAAGCAAATCAGACGCTCTCGTATTATACACGCTGTTCTCAAATTGAATACTGTATTGATTTCCATGTATAAATGTCAGTAGCTGGAACACTTGCCAGTTAAGGTGTAACTCACCTTCTATTTTTACGTAAAAATAACTTCAATGAAAATAGCAAGAAATAAAAATAAGCGTATCGTTGCTGCACAGATTCGTAGTTTGGCGAAGTTTATTGGTCAATAAAAGTAACGGCAGCGCAAGTTCCTTTAGTGAAATGTTTTAACACAAAACTAACGACAATAGGAAATTATTTTAGTAGTTGGAGTGTTAACGAATAGAGAACTGTTGTAAGACATTTTATACATTCTTAAAAGAGGTTTTGCATGTTGCAGTGCGTCTTTTGTTTTTTTTTTAATTATTTGATATATATTTTTGTGAAATTAAAAAAATATAGCCTATGTTACTCACAGATAAATTACCTTTCTAACGATGAAAGAATTTTTAAAATCGGCCCAGTAGTTTTTGAGTTATTTCAATACATACAAAAATACAAATCTCCTCTCTTTATAATATTACTATAGACCATTAACATATTCAATGCCAACAGGATTTTTATGTCTTAGAGTGATTGTAGAATCATTCAGTGGGTTTAGCATTTTTATTCACTTTTTCATTACGATTTATATGAGAAAAAAGTAAACAAGACATTGTAGTCTTTATTCAGTGCTTAGCTAACACTACAAACAGATTTCCTAAGAAACAACACCGATATACTTTACCTTTCAAATGTTGTTCTTAGAATAATCAATCAATATCGGTAATAAAACAGCCGAACCTCATGAGAATGATTTAATAACTACGGACAAGGTATAGCTTTGAGCAAGATATTGCTCTATTATTGACGGGCTTAATTAAACCCTACACGATAGGCCGAATAACTCTGACTATACCGTGACCGAGAAGTACTTATTTCATGGAAAATAGTAGTAAAATTTTTTGGCAAATGATAGCTTGATGAAATAAATAATATAGTACTTATAAGGAAAAATATTTTGTTGAGGTCCATTATATCAGTCAGTGGCGATCAAAAGGTACACAGCTATGTTTTGGAGTAATATAAAATATGGCGTATTAAGGAGACTACATGTGGCGGAAACGCGAATGTTAAGATGGATGTGTGGGGCAACACGAATGGATAAGATCCGAAATGAGTATATTAGAGGAAGTTTGAGAGTAGCCCCAGTGGTAGAGAAGGTAAGGAGTAAAAGGTTAGCATGGTATGGGCAAGTGATGAGGAGTGATGAATCGCATGTAACAACGAGAATGTTAGTTATGAGTGTGGTACACCGGTAGAGGTAGACCTAGAAAGAGATGGATTGCGTGAAAGGTGACATGATCAAGAAGGGAGTGATGACTGAGATGATGTATGATAGAGTTATGTGGAGGACAAAAACCTGTTGCGCATACGGGAGTAGGATAAGGAAGAAGATGATGATGATAAAATTTGGTGTATTGGTCACTACTACTTTAAGGGCCTGTCACACAAAATTGTAAATTGTCTGATAACAATCCAACGAGTAAAATATTTCATGGAAATATCGGATTTTGTTCCCTTATCTGACAGTGACGTCATTTTTAAGCTGAACCTCTATCAGCCAGTGGTGAGACAGGCCTTAAAAATCATATCGTTGTCCCTTTCAAACTCTATTAATAAAACAAAGATACTGTGTAGTCATTTCGAAACAATAGAATGTAGTATTTTCAAAGGCATTAAGAAATGATAGCAAGTTTTAGAACTTTATCTTGCAGTACAATAGTTCGATGGTTCACTAAGATGGGAAACTGCGCTGACAACTCGATGTAATATTTAGAAATACCAAGTCAGTTCGATCATTGAACTTAGTTCCAATCGAATATCAACTTATGTTATAGCAACTCTAGACAGTTCTATCAAGAGATATTACGGTAGAGTATTATTATTGGAACGATTAAGTTCAAATGCACTTTGTATCAGTGAAAATAAATATTTCAACAACTGACTCTAAAGCCTTAGAAAAAACATTTAATTCTCTAATAGTAATTAGTTTAAGAGCTTGTGCACACCTTTGACTAAGGTATCGCACAACTGTTTCGTCTCACTATGATTCCTATAAGCTTATATGGAGGTGCGCTACTCGATTTTTAGTTGTGCAACTAAACAGTTGAATGCGCTGCGAAACAATGAACAACAGTTGTGCGATAGTTTAGTCACAAGTGTGCCCTCTAAGGATTGATGAATTTAGTGATCATTGTCAAAGAATATGTTATTGTGAAAAAAAAAACAAAACTACATATCATATTTTTTTTATAAATTTATATTCAACAGTGTATTTTACTAAGTTATTGCATTTATTACGATAGGTTATTTTGAATATATTATGTAAAATGAACAAACACAATAGATACCGCATACCCGATGCCCGTGGGAAATTTATTGAGGACGCGATTCTTTTATACTGCGATTGTAAGCGAATATTCTAAGTCACGCGTCCGAAGTATATAGGCTGTGGGCGATGTAACTTATAAGAATGACCTTAGGTAACAATAGAAGCAATTGATATGCTAACGTAAGTCGTTTAGATAGGGTATATAATTGAATAAATGTACCGTATTTTTGAATAGAAGAAAAGAGAAAGCTGTTTACTAGATAGTACTTATTAAATAGACAAGAACTATGGCTACTAATTAGCTTAACGCAATCTTACTAGTGTTATAAATGCGAAAGTTTGGATGGATGTTTGTAAGATTTTGTAGCCTAAACTGCTGAACGGATCTCTATGAAATTTGGCATATGAACATAGTCTCAAAGAACACATACTTATTTTTTTTAATGCGCACGGACGGAGTCGCGGGCGAATAATAGTTTATCAAAGACTCAAGTGATGTTGGAGACACTGGAAACTGTCCATTTTCTGACATTTTATGACTATGTAATAAAAATAATTAGAAGTTTTGTGTTACGCAATCTAGAACGGAAAGTAGAAGTCAGATTTTGCGGGAAACGAGTACATATTTCATGTACAAAACAAAGAAAAATACGCAGCGACGTGTACGGCAGCTAGACTGAATCGTGAAATATTATCACTTTGAGTTATTGCTGTTTGACTCAAATGTCAAAATGTGAGTATTCACTTGACAAAGTTAAGTAGTTTTTTTGTAATAAATATAATGCTACATTTTAATTTATTAGGTTAATTATTTTTATGTTTCTTTTCGTTTATTAATTGAGCTATTTCATTACATAGATTGGCAGTTGCAATCAACATACTTATGCCTCTACGCTTGTAAGTTATGTGTAGCATACAGCGTAGCAAGTCTACGACGTAGCAATATATAAAAATTAAAAAGTGTGTTGAAACATTTACAAATAAATTTGGGATGGATATTTAACCAATTAAATGTTATTTGTAAGCAGTACATAAGAGTTGATCTAGAGCAGAGGTTCCCAACCCGGCGTGTGCTTGCCACTATTCGACACAGACTAATAAACTAATAACAGTAATAAAACTGTGAGTTATTTTTGTTTATTTGTTACTTTTATTTTTGATATTATAACACACACTTCTTTGTTGCCTAAGATGTCAGCAATTACAGCATATTTTTGAATAATAACTTTTTTAATAAAAAGCCCTAAACTTACGTCACGCTTTAGGTTATACATTTTCACGACATTAAACTTAAGGGGTAAATATTTTGGATAAAAACCCTAACGTGGAAAAGAGACCATAAGTTGCTGCCAACATCAAAGAAAAAAGATTGCCTTGGTTTGTCAGCGTCATGTAATAATAAATGTCAAAATTATTTGACATTTATTATTGATAATTTGATAAATGTATACAATAAAATAAAATTTTCATAATTTCATGCGGATGAAGCCGCAAGGGAACAGCTAGTTTTATAAATAGCAATATAATAATAAGGGTAATGAGCTAATGTAAATGATTAATTGCTAATCATAACAATCAGGCGCGTTTTAAATAACCATTTTCTTCAGCACAAACGGCATGTTCATGTTCCCTATTATTATAACAAAAACATATTTTAAGATAATGGGAAAATAAAAAGTTCTAAAGGTGTTAATGGAACCCAGTATTTCTTCTATTAAGTAACAAAGCATATGTGAATAAAATATAGAAGTTCGATCTCAAATTGATTTGAGTTAGTTGTGACGAGGCTATGGCGGTGCCGTTTGAATGCAGTGAAAAATGTATTTGACGTTCAGTTCTGCATACGAGTTGCGATTTTTTTTTGTTTCGAACGAGATGAATGTGTCCTCGTTCTATATAGGTTAGTTTTTAGTTCTAAATGCTAAAATACAATGTTTGATTTGTGCTCATATGTATATAGGATTCCTTCGTAATTTAAATAAATGCAGTTTATACCATTCTTACTATCGGTTAGATAAAATTATTGACCTATAAATAATTGAGATACAATGTATATCACATTTTGGAACTTATTATATAGAAAACTAAGTATTTTAGCACAATAAGAGCGCGTGCACCTTTGACTAAGCTATCGCACAACTGTTTAGTCGCGCTTTGATTTCTATGAGCTATGGAGGTGCGCACACTACTCGATTTTTAGTTGCGCAACTAAACAGTTGAATTGGTTGAAACAATCGACAATCGCACAACTTTTGTGCGATAGTTTAGTCAAACGTACACCCGCTCTAAAACATACAGTTCACTTATACAAGATCACAACTGCGTAATAAAATTCGATATCTTCAAATGCATTCTGGTAGAAATGTTTGATTTCGATTTGTAAGTCTGACTTGGAAGCCCGAAGCAATTGCTTGCTCAATAGTTCCCGTAGTGAGAACTTCGCTTTGCGGGCACTGAGTTATATTATTTAGAGTTTCGAATTTGCCAATGGATCATAGAAGATGAACTTCGATTGACTTATATTTCGCAGATACGATTTGATTTTCTTTAATAACTGTAATTTCATGTAATTTGGTTAATAATCTTTACGTTGAATGTTTGACATAAGCTAGAGCGTCGGTGGCTCAGGAGTTTAAGCACTTGACTTGTAATCTTCTTGAGGTCTTGCCATGTACCAATGTGATTTTTCGAATTTCATATGTACATAATTTAACCGACGCCTGCCGATGCCTGCACTTATCGGAGAACAAATTCAAAAGATATGTGTGAAGTCAACCAACCCGTAGTGGGCCAGTTGACTAAGGCCTAGTCACCCTAACTTAGGGTAGGCTCCGAGCCCCTCGGTGGGGACGTATAGTGAGCTGGGGATGACAACGTTTGAACTACTTAAATGTCTTCACTAGCTCTATGTATTAAAGCTCGGTTATCACTCTATTAACTATGCCTCCAAATTTTACCAAAATTATGTATAATGATTAACAAAAATTTTAGTAATTTTAATATCTATTTCTTACTAATGAAAAATCCCAGTACATTATTACAGAAGTTCTTTGATAATATCTTCAATCTTTTTCTAATTTAACACTGCCCATTTTAGAAAATCGTCCCCGATAATTTTGTCTGTCAGCCTCAGGCTTGTGTTTGCATAAAAAGAACGTTTGTATTCGCAGACCATGTCCCACAAAAACCAACGTGCTGGTAACCGATTCTCTGATATTACTGAAGAACTAAAAAACAAATTTCAAAATGTCTATATTATGACTAACGTCCTATCGATCATATTTCTCATTTATATAACACTAGCTGTTCCCGTGCGGCTTCATCCGCATGTAATTATAAAAAAAATATTTGGTTTTTTACATTTGTGAAATTTTCAATTGCAAATGCCAAAATTCAGAAATGACAACCTTGCTACCTTGATGTTGGCAGCTTGTAGTTTATGGTCCCTTTCCCACATGATTTTTTTCCAATTTATTTACCCCCTAAGTTTGATAGTGTGAAAATATGTAGCCTAAAGCGTGTCGTAAGTGTAGAGCTTTTTAATAAGAAAGAATTATTCTAAAATATGCTGTGATTGCTGACATCCTACGCCACGAAGTAGTGTATGTTTACGCTTTATTTTATTAGTATAGATATAATAGTAAAAATATTTAATTAAATTATTTTTCCACGACTAAAAGCATCTCAAGTTTCCGTTTAATATAATGCAATAATTAGAAAGAAAGGAACTAAAATGCGCTTCTCGAAGCGGCCAGTAATAAACCAACAAAGAAAGTTTTGATGTGCAACATAAATATGAATTTATTGTTCGTACCGAGCTCTTTGTCAGTTCTGATGGAAAAGAAAATTTCTTTTTCGTAAACTACCTGTTTGTTTTTTAGCTTCCACTAATGCATTTTGAATTGGAAATAAAATAGTTTCTATCGAAATTGTTAGCTTAATTAAGCTGGTTAGAATATTTTTATTTAGTTGTAGCCTTCGCTGGTTTTATTGGGACGATCAATTCTATGGATTCTGGAAGAAAAATTCCCATTGGGCTGTTTCATCGATAGGTTGACTGGTCTAACGGTAAACATCTTTAATGTTACTTGCATATTTGTACACATGATACACTATGTAGCAAGTTGCGTACAGTTTTGCGTAAAAGTTATAATATATAATGAAAGTTCAGCGAAAAAAGCCCTTAAAGTTTCACAAAATTAATTAACTGGAAGAGATAAATAAAGGTCCACAAGACACTGTGTAGAGTTATGTGCTTTAAGAAGGAGCACAAATAGTTTATGTTAGCCGTTACAAAGACTGATACTGTATAGTTAAAACTACAAGTACAGACTATCTAAGCTTTTCCAAGCAATTTACTTTATAATATAGTTTTATGTTATTAGAAAGTTTATATGTTTTTTGTTTTTTTTAGTGTTTTATTACAACAATCCTTATTAAATTCTTATTTAAGGAAACATTTCAATCAAAATAAAATTTAGTTAGTAGTCTATTCCTCCAAACTATGCTCTACATCTATGTCGAATTCCAGTGAGATCCGTTGATCCATCCATCTAAATCTACTATATTAATGTAATAAAGCGTAAACACACACTTCTTTGTTGCCTAAGATATCAGCAATGACAGTATGTTTTTGAATAATTATTTTTTTAATAAAAAGCCCTTACGTCACGCTTTAGGCTATATATTTTCACGCCATAAAACTTGAGGGTAAATATTTTGGATAAAAACCCTAATGTGGGAAAGAGACCATAAGTTGCTGCCAACATCAAGGAAGCAAGATTGCCATGGTTGGTCATGTCAAATCATTTTGACAATAAATAACGTTTTAATAATTTCACGCGGGTGAAGCCGCAGGGAAACAGCTAGTAATATTAATAAAAATTAAACAAATAGTAAGAGCAGGATTAACAGCGTTTATACAATAAAACATTTAAGACTTTATTTTAGTCTGGAAGGAAGCGGTCAAAATGTATAATTATTTTTTTCGTTCGTTCTCAATAAACTGAAGTTGAATGAATCATAGCAGAAGTGAGGCGCACTCAAAGCGAATAAAAGGAACTGAGAAGTTTTGATGTTCATAATAAACATGAATTTATTGGTGTAAGACTTCGGTATGTCGACCGCTTTCCTTTGTAAGGCACTGAAATGATTTTTAACTAGTTTTCGCTTGTGACTCCGCCCGCGTGATATTAAAAAACAACAAAAGTGAGTAGCCTATGTGTTTTTTCAGACTATCCTCTACGTTTATACCAAATTACTCCAAAATCCGTTCAGCCGCTTAGACTACAAACTCTAACAAACACCCATCCATCTAAACATTCGCATTTATAATATTAGTATGAAGTATTGGTGTTGTGAGACTTCAAAATAAATGCGTTGTATTTTTTTTTTAATTTCAGATATAAGTACATAATCTGTGTAGATATTTAAAACATCAAAGGAAATATTCTCATGAGCTTTTTAAATACTTTTTTCTATAAATTTAATTTGCAGACTCAATGAACGCTTCGCGTGACTTCTTAATGTTACTTAAAAGAAATATTTTTCACTTTGTCAGCCTTATTTATACAAGTATGCTTATTTTTAGACACAGTCGAGGACTTTTATTTCCTACCCATTTCTTTGAAATCTCATTTGAAACTAACAATACTGTTCTTCTTCTTCTTAGTCGCTTGAGTCTTTACAGACTCGTCGTGGTTATCACGTATCAGGTATCAGTAACCCGCTTCACAAGTCGACGCCACTCCTCCCTGTACGCTGCTTTTTTCGCACATTGGTGCAAGGGTACGTCCATAGCTGTTCTTATCTGGTCAGTCCATCTCATAGACGGTCTTCCCCTAGGTCTGTTGTAACAATACTGTTAGATTGAACATAATATAGCAACATATGTTAAAATATAGTTCATGTAGTGATAGTTTGTTTTTACGATATTCTAACGTGGGAAGCGAATTAAATTCTTTAACTGTGTATGTTACATGTGTACAAATTCATATTCATGAGTGATATAGTAGTATTATTATTAGAAGAATGACTTCAATTGAAGACTAGAGTTTAAAGTTTAAACTATTATATGAGATCGGTTTTTGGTATGCAATTTGTAAACTATTTTCTATAGTTCTCGAACGCTGTGAAGTTGTTCTGTAAGTAGAAACTCCTCTTGTGTAAAAGTCTTTAACTTGAAATGATGTTTCCATATAGACGTTTATTGTGAATTGTGTATTTTCTTGGTAATGGAAGTTGATGTTTGATATTAAGACAGAAAGTATGGCGTGTCATTCTCAACATTACACGCGATATCACACGTGTGTCGTAACAAAGAGCAAATGCACTACTAAGGGGCTCTCCCTTAGTCATCATCACCAGCTCACTATACGTCCCCACCGAGGGGCTCGGAGCCTACCCTACAGTTAGGGTGACTAGGCCATAGTCAACCACGCTGGCCCAGTGCGGGTTGGTTGACTTCACACATATCTTTGAACTTCTTCGCCGATATGTGCAGGTTGCATCACGATGTTTTCCTTCACCGTAAGAACGTCGGGTAACTTATGTACGTATGAAAATTCGAAAAATCGAAAAATCACATTGGTACATGGCGGTGGGATTCGAACCCAAGACCTGTAGATTACAAGTCAAGTGCTTAAACCTCTGAGCCACCGACGCTCTCTACTCTCCCTTAGTAGTAGCTGTAAATTTATGTAAGAGTAATCTATACTTGTAAATTACCCTAAAACGACTTGGTGTACATTATAAGTACGACAATTTGTTCAACTTGTGTTGGGTTTAGAAGACTTGAATATAAAACTGCAAGAATAGTAATTATTCGGTTTGATACGACAATATATAATTGTTATATTATTATTTTTAGTAATATTTTTATTTATAGAAATAACTCTATTGTTTTATTTCCTTTACCGTTGATCAAATTAACTCGAGGTTGGGATGTCGCCGTTTGCTTTGCTGAACAATATAATAATTTTATTATATTGTATTTACCCCACAATTTTCTCGTTGTTTTTCCTTGTAACCTGTTGAACATAAATAAATTTATTGGTTATATTTAATACGGTAATTTAATGATGAAATTGTACAACTGTCGATTGTTTATTGAAAAATGAAAAAGGGATTCCTTTCACAGTTGTTTCGTAGATTTTTTTATTTTGTTGCTTTGTTTTTGTATTTCTTTAATGTTTTTTAGACACCTTTCTCTTATAAATGTAAATGACAGACAAATAAAACATCTTGCATAGATCATCATCATCATCTCCTCCTCCTTATCCTACTCTCGCAGGGTCGGCGCACGATCCTTTCGTTTCGGCGCACGATTCGTCCTCCAAATAACTCTGTCATCCGTCATCTCAGTCATCACTCCCTTCTTGATCATGTCACCTTTCACGCAATCCATCCATCTCTTTCTAGGTCTACCTCTACTGATGTACCCCTCCACATTCACAACTAACGTCCTTCTCATAACATGCCCATATCACGCTAACCTTATACTCCTTATGTTCTCAACCACTGGTGCTACTCTCAAACTTCCTCTAATATACTCATTTCGTATCTTATCCAATTATCCGATTGATCCGATCGTCTCGTATGCATAATACGAGACTTCTTAAGTTGCCGTACGTTCCGCTACCGCGTCGAGGGAGTG